>PVJO010014745.1:0-47287 GCA_004026905.1 Hystrix cristata | reverse complement strand
TCAAAAACAAATTCAAAAGAGGTTAGAGCACAAAAAAGAAAAATTTAAAAAGTAAAATCAGAGAGGATAAGAAACTGAAATGTCCTAAATCCATTTGAAAATCTCTTTATTCTCAGATCTAGAAGAAACATTAACTTATTTAAAGGTCCCAGAAAGAGAAAACCAAACTCAAAACAACAAATGACAAGAAACGGACATACCAAACAAAGTCTATCAATCTACTTTCTACAGTAAGGGCCACTGGAAAATACCCTCTTGAGATCTGATCCTGATGGCTTCAATCAGAGATAAAGTTTATCTAAAGAAAGCTCTTTGTAATTTAGGAGCCCCCCACTCTATAGCTAGCTTGTCTGTAATAATCTGGGAAAACGAGACTGAATGAATCCTAAACATGATCTCCAATTCATAATTCCCACTTCCTACCATCATTTATGAGTTTGAACGCCCGTCTAAGCATCTGGTCTGTTGCTTGAGTACATGCCACAAAATTCTAAACCAATAAAAAAATTCAAAGGTCAATTTCCAATCCCTGACTATCCTAAGGATAGTTTTTAAAGTCCCTAATATGTATAGTTAACTTTTAAATTCAAAGTAGCAAAAAAAAAAAGTTAATTACCTTCTATCATTTCCACCAGAGTTCTTTCTAACACAGTAGTTTCTTTTTATTAGTACATGTTTGCAGTTCATGTAGTTTACAATCATTTTAGGGAGTGGTTACATGTACGTGCACCACAGGTTGTTTCTTTTTTAATCCCCTTCCCCTTCCCTCGCCCTCCCTCCCTCTTTCTCCAATTCCCTTACCCCTTTTTTCATTCTTGTAGATATTATTAATCTTAGGTCATATTATACTACATTCTTTTCCCACAACAAAAAAGAACTAATTTAGCTGGGTATGGTGACTCATGCCTATAATCCCAACACTCTGGGAGGCTGAGGCAAGAGGATCACAAATTCAAGCCCAACCTGGGCAACTCAGTGACTTAGTGAGACCCTATCTCAAAATGAAAAATTAAAAAGAGCTGGGGATATAGCTCAGTGTGAAGGCCTTGCACCCAGTATTATAAAAAATCCCCACTACCATAAAAATTAAAAACAATCAATATATGGCTACCACTAGCAAAATGACTAACAAAGAGTAAATGGATATAAGTATTCGATTAATGAAATTGAAGACAATGTCAGATCTTTAAAAATGCATCCTACTATTCCAAAGAAGTGTCTTAGTCTTGCTTATCTTACTGAGGAACATGAATCTATATTCTTATATCCAAGTGTTCGTTTCACTTAGTCAAAGGATAGGAAGATGTATAGAAGGGAAAAGAGCCCAAAAAGGAAAACTAAAAAGAGCATTAGGAATGTAATACTTCGCCATGACAAATTGTGTTGCTATAAACATGGTTGTGCATATATCACTGTGGTATGATGATTTTAATTCTTCTGGAAAGATATGCAGTAGAGGAATAGCTGGATCAAATGGAACCTCTAGTTGTAGATTTTGAGGAATCTCCCTATTGATTTCCACAGTGGCTAGACCAATCTACATTCCCACCAATAGTAGTGGAGGGTTCCTTTTTCTCCACAGCCCTGCCAGCATTTGTTATTGGTTGATTTTTTTGATAATCGCTGTTCTTTCTGAAGATAGAATCTCAACATTGTTTCAGTTTGCATCTCTTGAATGACTAGTGCTCTGCCATAGAAAAGGATAAACTAGAGACATTTGTAGGTAAATGCATGTACCTTGAAAACATATGCTTAAGTGAAATAAATCAAGACACTTACGAGTACACATCGAATTGTTTCTCTGATATGAGAAACCATAAGTGTAAATAAGGACAAAGAGGTGCAATAGATATTATATAAAAGGAAGATAATATTCAAAGGAGAGGAGAACTAGAAAGAGAGAAGGGGAAAAGAAAAAAGGGAAAAAGGAAAGAAAGGGGAAAGGGAAAAATGGAAACATATATAAATATATATATATATATATATATATATATATAAATAAACCTGCTATAAATAGGGAAGTAGGGAGCAGAAGGGAGGGGTGGGGAAGAGAGGAGAAAAACCACAATACATCATGTACAGGTATAAAATAAATACAATGAATGTGACCACTATATGTACAATGTACCAATACATGTTTTTGGTTAAAAATACTATTAAAAAAAACCGGAAAAAAAAAAAGAATGTAATACTTGCAGTAAGAAGAAGTGATAGAGATATGTCAAAAGGTCACAAAAGCCACCTGATAGAGCTCCAATGGTAAAAGCTAGAACTGAGCAACAACAACAAACAAATGATAACGGTATAGCTGCTCTTTGACTTGCGATGGGGTTACACCCCCATAAAGCCATTAGAAATTGAAAATATCATAGACTGAAAATGCCTTGAATACACCTAAGCTACCAACCCCAGAGCTTAGCAACACAGTACACTGTAGTGTCAGTGGATTCCCCTCATGACTGGCCGCTGCCCAGCACTGAGAGGATAGGGCCACATGTCACTGACTTGAAAAAGGTCAAAGTTCAAACTTCAAGTACAGTTTCTACTGACTATATATGACTTTTGCACCATCATAAAGTCAAAAAATCATAAGTTGAACCATCTAACCCAGGGACTGTCTATTCTTCAATTATAACCCATGGAATAAAATGAGTACCTAAAAATTCATACTGACATAAACAAATGACTAAGTATTTATTTATTAAGTAATAATTGAGGGGAAAAAAGACTGCTTCCTTATAATAGGATTCAAATTAATAAATGTGAAAGAAAGAAATAGAAAATCACTCTTAGACAAGTCCCAGAATAATAACAAGTACAAACAAGAACCATTGGTGGATGTTAAAATTAATGAACAAAAGTATGTTGAGAAAATGGCCAAAAACAGTCTTGAGGCATTGCTCCACAAGATAGTAACTACAAAAGGAAAATCAGATTACTATAGAAAAAAATTTTCTTGATACAATCTTAACCAAGTAATCAAAATTAATACCAGTAAAAGGGCATAGAAACATACCAGTAAAAGGCATAGAAACATCATGTATTCCCTCGTTGGAAGCAGTGGGATCTAAAGTATACATGGAAGAAAAATGTATTTCTCACCCTAAGGAAAGGAAAATATTTGACAAACCCATATGGAAGGACATTTTACACAATGATGTTTAACAGTGTCAAAATCACTAAGGACAAAGAAAGCCTAAGGAATTGTCACAGATTAGGCAGACTAAGGAAACCTGACAACTAAATGTAACTTATATTCTGGACTGGATCCTGGACCAAAAAAGTACATGAAAGGAAAAACCAGCAATACTCAAATAGGACCTGTAGAATAATTAATACTATTGAAAGAATGTTGATTTACTATTGTACTTTTCTAACTTTTCTGTAAATCCAATTTTATTTCAAAACAAGGGCTTTTTTTTTTAATGCATCATTTCTAGGTATCAGATCTTGGTGCTTCAACCTCATTGTGAAGAATGACTCATTTGGGGTAGCGATTGCAATTTTCATATCAAGAGAGATTATCAAGTGATGTCAGATACAGAATCTCAAACCAAATTCTTATCATGTATTCTGGATTGCAGTAAACAAGAAAGCAAGCCAATGAATGAAAAACACATATGCTAAATCCCACATGGCACACTGTTCACAAAGAGATAAGCCAGAAACAGAATGAAAATTCTGGTCATAAAATAATGGCCTACAACACAAAATAACATGAAATATAAAATGAGCTAAATAAAGAACTAAATAAAGCAAATGGAATAGGGCTGAGACTGTGGCCTAGTGATAGACAGCTTATCTAGTATGTATAAAGTACTGGGTTCAATCCCAGCCCTACAAAAAAAAAAAAAAAGAAATCTATATTATATATATATATATATATATGTACACACACATACATATGTATATATATACTCACACATATATATGTATATATACACACACACACACACACAGAGACATAATATATAAATAATCTTATTAAACCAACTGAATCAGAATGTGAGAAGATCATTACTTGAATAATTTCTGTAGCATACACTTTTTATAAATCTGGTATGAAAGATTTATTATTAGATAAAGATTGAATTGGTTCTGGTGCATGCACTGAATTAGTTCTTATACATACCCAGATTTCAAGTCCGTTATCCTCAAACAATTTGTAGCATCCAGTCCCACTTTCCCATTCCGGACCACACTAGATATGAATGGAGAGAGCATGGGAGAAATTCGATTCAAGGCCACTTCTGGGGACATTTTGACTTGACTCGTAAGTCACCACTAAAAGCAAAAGGAAAGAATGGTGATAAGAGTTTACAAAGGCCAGCCTGGACAACTCAGGAAGTCCTTGTCTTATAAAGAATAAAATAATAGTAATAAGAAATAAAACAATAAATAAAGCTGTTCTTACAACTGGCTCTTGTACTTTGGTTGAAATCAAGAGGTCTTCACTAATGCTCTTCCCATAACATACAAAATACAATACACACACTACTGGGTTGGGAATCCCTCACGTGTCCCACAAGGACTAAGAACTTCATGATAATAATATATAAAACTGAAAAACAACCAAAACCTGATTGTAACTGTTACTAGAAATTATTTATTGTTGATATGCTTCCCTCAATAGAGGACCTGCCACAGTATTATAACTATGTGCTTGTTTGAGCTCTCTCCTGTGGGGAATAATATGTCTCGAATCTCTAATGTTTAACAAAAGTACCTACCATACAGTAAGCATTGAATAACATTTTTAATAAATAAATGAATAAGGGAATAAAAGCCAGAGAAATATTTATGGATCAAGAAGATATAATATGTCCTCAAAAAAAACTGATAGAATAAATGTAGCAAAAACTGAAGGATAGATGTGGCAAAAATCTACATAACTTGAAAATACAGACCTATCCAAACATTAAACAATACAGAATCACACAGATCTTTTAGTCTTTGATTTTGAGGCACCAAGAAATCTTTATACTTGAAAATACAAAGCAAAACCAATAAGTCATATCTAAATTACTTGGAAACTCATGGGGCTGGAGGAAGTACATGAATTCTTCTTAATAGATTTCTAAATGAAAGCTTCCAATTTCAGAGGTAAATCAATTGAAATCACCATTTTCTTCCCCAATCTGAAAGGACAGTCCCACATCAAAATCAAATTAATTTCTAGGCAGTCACAATTACAAAGAACTAATGTTCTGGTTCTAGTTTTCATATGTTAAACTACAGGACAACCTACAAGCCCCTGCGAAAACAAATGTGGAAAACTAGTACTTCTTTTAATCAATCATTTCAGATAGTAATAAAGGGACTGCAGTGACCTTTCAAAAATAACATCTGAAAGTATATAGTGATAACACCCAGGAGTACCCTTGGAGTCATAAACGCTTTATACTTTACTTCCCAAATCATCCTTTTTGCAAATATAAAACAAGCTCCTCTTCTGGCCCTTCAGCAGATGACTTTCTCCACCATTCTAATGTCATCATTAGAATGCCTTATGCACCATAATACCAATCATAAAAATCATGTGCAGCTAGGTAAGAATAAATGCCTCATGCGCCATAATATCAGTCATAAAAATCATGCGCAGCTAGGCACAGAGGCACATGCCTGTAATCCCAGTACCCTGGCAGACTGAGACAGGAAGATCTTAAATTCAAGCCCAGCCTGCGCAACCGAATGACTCAGCAAGACCCTGTCTCAAAATAAAAATAAAAAATGGCTGTGAATGTATGTAGCACAGTACAAAGGCCCCATTTTCAATCCTCAGAACCACACACACACACACACACACACACACGAACTGTAGCTTCCACTGCAGTTGCTTTTGGCAACCTGTGTAATAAGGAAGGTATTTTAATCCCCTTTAGCAAATGATATAGATAACTTTCAATTTCTTTTTGAACAGTATACTAATCCATATTGTTTTGAAGACTTTTTTTTTCTATCCATTGCTTTTATTTCTATCCATTGCTGTCACAGTTCCTGAAAGGATGCTTATCTAGATCACATGCAAAACACAAATACTCATTTCAGAAAAAAGCAAAAGTATCTCTCACATTATGAAATTATTCTTCGGTGTTTCTTCCCACAGTAACTACTATCATTTTACCTCTCAATTCTATTAAAAAAAAAAAAGGAAACAGAAACAACACATTTTAACATCTACTCATTACCAGTTTCATATTACTCACCCCTCTCTAGAATGTCACTTTCTTCCAACAACTGTTTCCTGGTAAGTTTTGTTCCCATTTTACAGTTAAGAAAACTAAAAATTCAAATCCAGATCTCTCTTAAAGTCCTCTAGTCTCATCTTCCTCTCAAATAAACATCAATAACTTTAGTGACTTAGGAGGAAATCATCAAGGTGGTTTTCTAGCATACACCTTGTAAAATGCAAAGACAGAATCATGATTTTAAACAAATGATTGCTTTACAATTAGAAATAACTGTTGAAGTTGGACAGAATGATTCACAGGCTGCTCCAAAAGACAAACCACACTAAAGGTGACAACCAATTCGAATTCAGCAACCGCCATGACTTTATGATGACACCAGAGGGAATGAATTTATGTCTTTATTTTCAGAACAGCCATAATACTCTTTCGACAGTGCAAGATCTCATGCAGCATCAAACTGTTTCAATCATAAAGAGATGTGACTTCTCTAATAAAGTGGAGGAAATACACTGCCTCCAAAATCAGAGATGACTGAATAGCCAAAGACGATGATTCTTTGGTACAATGAACAGGGACACGGACAACGAAGATAACCAGCAATAACGATTAGATGTGGCAACCCTATAATAGATTCCAAATAGGTGGAAATTTTGGGTGGCTAGCCTCTCTTCAGTGCCAGTTCTGCAATTTGTATTTCCTGATTTCTGACGCATTGCAGAAGGAAAATGCAAAAATACAATTTTTACAAAAGTCTGCTGCCCAAAAATAAGGTCAAATTAGGCCTTTCGGTGGGCTGCCTGGGGAAAACAATGACGTCGAAAGCACTGTCCAGGCTCTCATAATTAGGATAGGATGACAAACACGGAAACCTGTGCTCCGTTGACGTCACGGAACGGAAAGGGGTGGCGTCCTGCTGCGTCACGTCGACGTCATACGGCGCACGAGGGAAGTTACACAGAGGACGCAATTTCTCCTGGGGGCAACGTCAGGAAAAGCAAATCGCTTCAGACCCAAAAAAAAAAACCCTCCCCCGCGAACATCTGAAAGGGGACACTCCCTGCTCCCAAATTGCGTGGCCCCCTTCTAAGCAGAAAAGAGCTTTAACCCTGTGGGCTTAATCAGGGACCTGGGGGAGCCAGATGTGGTGAAAGAAGTCTCTGGCCTTGGGGGCTCGTTCTTGAGGCGACTAGCGTGCTGAGAGGGTGAGCAGGGCATCTTTGAAATGGGAGCCTTCTCTAGAAGAAGAGGCGGGGAACCCACTGGCCATTGTAAACCATGATTCTCTGCGCCACCTGTGCGACTCGGGATCCAACCTCCCCGCACCAGCCCCAGTCCAGGTACCTGGAACTTAGTCCGATCGGTAACCGGCGACTACGTGGGGTACAGGTTACCCGAGCGCGCCCCCGACCGACGCACTGACCTGCGCGCGCAGCGCGGGCCGGATGCGTGCGCGGCCCCGGGACGTCACGTCCCTCCCCCTCCGGGAGCTGGGCGGCGTGCGCGCCCACGCGCCGCTCCCGGCCGGCAGTTCGGAAAGGCGTCCCCGCGTTGCCTGAAAGTTGCCGCTTAGTGCCTGCCTCGCTGGAGTCGGAGAACGCCGACTCTCTCAATATCGGCAGGGCTGAGTAGCGTGAGGCAGTTCAGGGAGGCAATTCTTGGGAGAACCGGGGCAGTTGGTGGACGGGGTTATTTCGGGCATTCGGGTGGGCGACCCTCGTAGGCGTGTGAAAGCCCCGCGTCGTCAGGGAGGGTAGGAGCGGCGTCTCTAGGTACCGGGTCGGGCAAAGGGCAAGGGTCAGCTCCAAGTAGGTCGGCTTCACCATTTAGCAATGGCAGCGTCTGGGGAACCCGGGAAGCAGTGTCCAGAGGAGGTGGCGGCGGTGGTAGTGGTGGGCTCGTGCATGACAGACCTGGTCAGGTTAGTCCGGAGTCGGGAAGCAGGGTCCGGGGCTCGCGGGCGGGGAGGGCAGGGGACTACGCTCTGCGCAGTGCCTGGGTGCTGCGAGTTTGGAGACAAACATAGCTGTGGGTGTTCGCTGCAGGTGTCTCCAGCCCGCAGCCGACTTCTGATGTGGCAAAGGCAAAATTTGAATTTGTGAAAGTCACAGGTGAGAGAACTTACAGTAGAGGGAAGGTGGGGTTTTTTTTGTTTTGTTTTTTGTTTTTTTTGGTACTGGGGATCAGAACTCAGGGCCTTGCGCTTGCAAGGCAAGCACTCTAACCACTGAGCTAAATCCCCAGCCCCTAGGGAAGGTTTTAATGAACTTGAGCTCCTGTTCCTTCAGGACTAGCCAGGTGATTTTTGACTACGTAATTTGCCTACGCAAATAGTTATGGTGAGGACTGAATGTCTTGTCAACCATAACACTGCGCATTGCGCATTGTTCAGTCTGAACTGATTATATAAAATAATGAATTGAGCAGGGGATCAAAAGGACCAGCACTTATCTTTCACCCTATTGATTGACTTTCCTGCAATATTTTATAGTTACAACTTATTTTTCAAAATATTATTGTAGCCACAAGTTACCTTACGATAACCCCAGTGTCAGTTAACAAAAATTCACAAGCAAATATTTACATCCACTAAAAAACTATGATCAAGTAATGATAGAAAATATGCTATATGAAAATAGTTGAGTTAGGTCAGTGAGACTAAAGGAGAAAGCCTTGTGACTTCTTTTTTATGGGAAGGGCTTTCTGAACATTAAAGTAACTTATGTTCATTGTAGAAAGAAATCACAGACATTCCAAAATAATCCTACCATTCAGGTTGCTTCATTTTAAAATGTTAGTGAACAGCTTTGGAGGTATAATGCTATTTTACGTTATTTTTTCAAAGGTTTAGGTATACTACAACAAGAACTCATCTATCCCTAAACCTAGTTTTCCCAAAGGAAAACAGAAAACCCGGAAATAAAAATCTTTAGGACAATCAAAATAAGTCACTGAATCCATGCACCAACTCATCTGTATCAAAATTCCAAACCAAGGTTAAAAAGATGGAATGTAAAAAGGAGAAGAGACTGATGGGACAAGCATAGTGATTGACAAAAACTTATGACAAAGTAAGAGAGTGTATGACAACAACAACGAAAAAATTTCTTTTTAATACCAGTGGCCTTTAGTTTTCCACAAATATTTGAGCTGCTACCCTGCCAGGTGCTGTGCCAAGACAGACATTCTTCCTTTAATGACAGAACATAAGGTGTATTTTAGTTACACACATTTGGTAAAGAAGCCTGTGCATCTTTTCCAGAACAAGAGTCAGTAAAGTTTTCTATAAAGAACCACAGAGATACAAGCTTTCTAGGTCATGTAAGGTCTACATCACATGTTTTTTTAACAATCCTTTAAATATGTAAAAATCATTCCTATCTTCCAAGTCTTACAAAGGAGCTTGCAGGCCATAGTTTACAGACCTCATCTACAGCGTCACCAATGACTTCAAGAAAAGATAATATGGTACTTGTTTAGAGTTATATAGAATAGAAGCATGTCATATACGAGTATGCCAAAATGAAACTCACTAGTCAGTATGACTAATGTGCACTAATAATTTTTTCAACTAAAACATGTATTTTAATTCTAAAAATAGTTCCATCAAAAACATAAACTTCAGGGATCAGGAAAATAGCTCAGTGTTAGAGTACATACTCAGAATAAAAATGTCAGGGTTAAAATTCAGAAATACTTCTTGTTAGCAAACTAAGAGCTTACATGAATCTTGACCATCAGATACTAAGAATAAGTAAGTACTTTCTAAAATGATTACTCTTAAGGCTGAAAGTATAGTTTGGTGGTAGAGTGTGTGACAAGCATGTACAAGGCCCTAAATTCACTCCCCACTATCACAAATAAAAAAAAATTACTCTTCAGAATTTAGGGTACCAGGGAGAAGTGGTGTTAAAGGTCCATTTTCTGTCAAGTTTTTTTTGTTTTGTTTTGAGACAGTATTGCCCTGCAAATCAGGGTGGCCTTGAACTCACTATGTAGCCCAGGCTGGCCTCAAACTCATGGAGATCCTCCTGCCTCAGCCTCTCAGGTGCCAGGATTACAGGCATGTGCCACCAAGCATGGCACCTGTCAGGATTTTAAAAATCTTATTTGAGAGGTAGAGAAATTCAGATATTATTCATCTCAGCCTTTCTGTTTATAGTATACTGAGACTCAGAAAAATAAGAAACTTACATTATGGACAACCTTCCTGATTTGTCATCCCTTGCCATTTTGTTTCCTTTGTAAAATACTCGGGTTTCTACTCTTTACATGAATCACTGGAAAAAAAATTATTCCCCATAGACTACTAATTCCCATTGGCTGTAAGGATCTTTACAAAATACCTCAGTATGGGATTTTTATTTAAAACTCTGTATCTGTGATAATCTTGGGTCCAACTTTGCTATTTACATGTCATGGTTGTAATAGTTTCCTAATGCTGCTGAAGCAAATTACCACAAATTTAATGGCATAAACAATACTAATGGATTACTTGCAGTTCTTTAAGTCGTAAGTCTGACATAGTTTTTACTGGACTAAAATTAAGATGTCATTTAAGCTGAGCTCCTTTCTGGAGGATGCAGGAGGAAATCTGTTTTCTTTCCTTATCTCGGAACTGCCCTCATTCCTCCATTGATCATGGCTCCTTCATCTTCAAAGCCAGAATGATCAGTCAGGTCTTTCTCACATGGCATCACTCTGATTCTCTTCTGCCATTTTAAGAACCTGGGTGATTACTTTGCACCCAATCAGATAATTCAGGGTAATCTTACTTTACAATAGCTTATTAGCAACCTTAATTTCTCTTTGCTATAAAACAACAAATTTCACTTCCAGAATTAGGATGTGAACATCTTTTTGCATGGAGGCATGTTAGTCTCCCTACCACAGTGATTAAACTTGAAGTCCAAAAATTTGTGATACCTCTCGGGGAACCTTTGAATTTTACCAGTCAGTTCATCCTCACCTTGTGCAGATGAGGAACCTAGGAGAGCTTAAATTGCTCATAGCAAATCACACAGCCAGGCAGTGGCATAGTGAAGGCTGGAACCCAGGTCTCCTAATTTTTATTTTTCCATTCTGTCATTCTGCCTCCAACTCTGCCTAGCATATATTGCCCTTTTCATGTAGAGCTCATTTAAAAGTTTGTAAGTCTGTGCATTCATTTTTTATCTTATTAGCTGATAAGGAATAACAAAGATTTATAGTTCTCATGTCTAAAAGTAGTATCTTCATTATTCTTACTTCTGAATTTAACTGTAACCAGCCTGGACACCATGCCTATACTGTAAAATCACTTTAGAAATAAGACTACTTAAATAACTAAGCCCTTTTGGATGGTGTCCAAGTCTAGCTTTCTTTATATATTACATTACTCTGTGCCAGACCCTGCTAATTCAATCAATGGGCAACTTTTTTCATTTCTAATTTCAGTCTGCTCTGAATATTAAGTTCTGTGTAGTAATAATTTTTAAAAATCATTCGCTCATGTGACATGGCAAACAATGGACATTATTTAATACCCACCTGTATTTATCATTGTCTTCTTCCTTTTTGAATACTCACTCATCTCTGAAGTTTCATGTTGCAGAGATAAGAAAAGCCTGTTTTTTTAAAAAATAAAGTGAAAAACACATCTTGATAAAAACTAGTAACATATGATGAGCCTTTTAGATGTTAGGCTCATAGACCTTGATTAATCATGCTCTCAGTAGTCCTTATTTCTTATGATATATATCACCCATTTTTTTTAGTTATTCAGCTAATTTTTACTGAGTTTATACTATGCACCAGGCACTTCTCAGTTTCAAAGGATACACGGACAAATTCATCTGCATCATGGAGTTTACACTTTAGAGACAAATGAACAAAATACATGGTATAAATGCTATAAGGACAAATAAAACCTGAAAGGAGACTGTGGGTACTAAGTTTAGATCATTGGCCCCAAAAACTCTTACTGAGAAGGTCATTTGAGTAAAGACTTCAAAGAGAAAAGGAGGCTGGCCATACATATCCCTAAGGAAAGCAAATTCCAGACAGGGAAAATAGCATATGCCAAGGCCCTGTTCAGTGAAGGAGTCCAGTAGGCTGAAGAAGAAGGGATGGGAGGGTAATCAGTGATTAAGGGGCATTGAGTCATACTCTGGCTGAGATGAAAATCCACTGGAGGATTTGAGCTGAGGAGTATCCTCTGATTTAGATCACAACAGGCTCACTCTGCAGGGCGTACGAGAATACAATGAAGGCAAGAGCAGAAGTGAGGAGACAAATTCAGAGTCAGTTACAGAAATCCAGCCAAGAAATGGTGGTAGCTTGAAAGCGCTGCAAATGGTGTGAATCAAGCATCTTTTGATTAGCGTATTTTTAAGGTTGAGTTGACAGTATCTACTGAGAAGTAAGAGATAGGACAAGGATCGCACCATGTTCTACAGCCTCTGCAACCAGAAAGGGATCCTGAGATGAGATGCAGAAGATTATGTGAGCCAAGACAGTTGGGTCGGGACAGGACTGTTTGAAAAACTCAGGGTAAACATGTGAGAGTTAAAGTACCTATTAGACATCTAGTCGAAGAGGTCAAGAAGATATATATATGAGTTTGGAGTACTGAGGAGAAGACCAGCCTGGATATAAATCGGGGAGCCATCAGTGTATAGATAGTATTTAAAGCCATGAGCCAGGATGAGATCACCAAAGGTCTAAACTCTTGCAACTCTTCAACATTTAGAGAATATATTTTTCACATAATTTATTTCTTGCTTCCCTTTCAGTCTGTCTGTACTCCTAAAACTTGCTTTGCAACAAGCTTAGTACAAACCTATTTCCATGGCAATAGTCTATGAGGTCAACTAATATTCTTATGTTAGCCATTTACATGCTGCCATTTAAAAGTGATGGCTTGAGAGATGAGAATCTAAATGTAATCCTTGGCAAATCAGGAAATGACTGCTTAATTCAGAAAAGATTTTAACTGGATAGTGCAGTGAGTAAATTTTAGAAGCTTTTACACTCAAAATGGATGAAACATTGGACCTAGATTACTTTTTTAAAAAATTATTTGCTACCTAGAAAGGGTTGTATGTGTTTTATATGGCACAGTACTCTAACCTGTGTCGCACAAGAAGCCTCCTGACTTGCTGTACTGTATTTAGATCAGAAAATTCTCCTTTAGGGTCAGGGGTGTAGCTTGGTTTGTGACCGGAATGGTAGAAAGAATTAAGTTTTTGAACCAAGCTACCACTGTATCTTTTATAGTCACATTTTCAGGAAAATAAAAGCCAAAAGAGTGTTAGTCCAAAATTATACTTTCCCAATATTACACGACTGTATCATCCCTTACTATTTCTCCTCTTTAAATTGGTTGTGAGAATTGCTTATCAGTTATCAATCACTTTAATTGGTATTCTTAAGCACATTTTGTTTTGTTTTTGGTGCTGGGGACTGAACTCAAGGCCTTGTGTTTGCTAGGTAACCACTCTAACCACTGAGCTAAATCCCCAGCCTCTTAAACACATTTCTAACTGTATTTCCTAGTATTAAAAACAGTGATCCATGAAAAATTAGCTACTTTTGATCCCTTTAATGAAAATAGACATTAAAAAAGTAAATTATGCCAGGTGTGATGGCACACACCTGTAATTCCAGCACTTTGAGGGGTGGGAGGCAGGAGAATGACAAGCTGGAGCCCAAGCAAGGCAGTTTAGCAACTTAGCAAGTCACTGTCTTACATTTTTAAAAGCCTGGGGATGGAACTCAGTGCAAAAACCTTAGGTTAAATCCCCAGTACCACACATGTGCATGCATGCACACACACACATACACACATAATATAGTGTGTATGTGTGTGTGTGCACATACATAGAGAAACAGACCTCAGTTCACAAACTTAATTCGTTACACAATTTTGGAAAAGATGACCACATTTTTGTTCATGCAGGCCTAGTCTATGTCTTCAAGAGTTTTACCTCTTTTACAGCAAATTATTTTTGTTTTAACATTTCGATCTTTAATCCACTTTGATTTTAGTTTAGTGCATGATGAGAGATATGGGTCTAGATTGAATCTTCAGCATACGGATAACCAGTTTTCCTAACACCATTTATTGAAGAAGCTGTCTTTCCTCCAGCATAAGTTTTTGGCCCCTTTGTCAAAGATCAGGTAGCTGAATGTGCCTAGAGTTTTTTCTGCATCCTCCATTCTGCACCATTGATCCACATGTCTGATTTTTTGCCAATACCATGCTATTTTTATCACTGTAGTTTTGTAGTATAACTTGAAGTCAGGATTGTGATGACTCCTGCTTTTCTCTTATTGCCCAGGCTTGTTTTTGCTATTCTAGGTCTCTTCAGATTCCATATGAATTGTGGGGTTGCTTTCTCTAGTTCTGTGAGGAATGCTATTGGTGTTTTGTTTTGTTTGTTTGTTTTTTTGTTTTGTTTTGTTTTTTGTGGTCCCGGGAATCGAACTCAGGCTATTGGTGTTTTGATTGGGATTGCATTGAATCAGTGTATCAGTTTTGGAAGTATGGACATTTTGACTATATTGGCTCTGCCTACCCAAAATGGAATATCTTTTCAATTCTCATATTCTCACTGATCTCCTTTTTCAGTGTACTGTAGTTTTCATTGTATCCAAGGTCTTTCACTTTCTTGGTTAGGTTAATCCTAGGTATTTAATTTTATTTGATGTTATTGTAAATGATACTATTTTCCGAGTTTCTTTCTTGGCAAGTTCATTATTGGTATACAATAATGCTATTGATTTTTGTGTGTTGATTTTTTATCCTGCTACACTGCCCAATTTGGTTCCTGCCAACTTGAACCACCAGTGGTACGTGCATGATTGTCCCATGATTGTCCCATCAGGCAGGGCAGGGTACGTGAATGATTGTCCCATCGGGCAGGGCAGTTTGTACCAGTGGTGGTACAAACAGATCTGCTTACTTTTATCAGTCTTTCTACTAATAAAATTAATAAAAAAAAAAAACCACCCAGTGGGAGAGTCATGCATGTACCACCAGTGGGTCAAGCTGCCCAGCAGTAAAACATACAAATTATGGCCCCATTGTGAACATGTTAATTCTAGGACTCTTTTGGTAGACATTTTTGAATTTTCTATGTGAAGATCTTGTCAACTGGAAATAATAAAGATTTGACTTCTTTCTTTTCTATATGTATCTCTTATTTCTTTATGTTTTCTGATTGCTCTGGCTAATGTTTTGAGTAGTACTTTGAACAGGAGTGGTGATACTGAATATCTTTGTCTTGTTCCTGATTTTAGAGGGAAAGCTTTCAGCTTTTCCCCATTTAATATGATGTTGGTAGTAAGTGTGTCAAAAATGGCTTTTATTAGATTGAGATAAGGTCCTTCTATACCTATATTTTTCAGAGCCTTTAACCACAAATCAAAGGCCTTTTTTTTACATCTATTGAATGATCATGTGAGTTTTGTCCTTGTCTGTGTTTATGTGATGGATTACATTTATTGACTTATATATGTTGAACCATTCCTGCATCCTGGGATAAAGCCTACTTGGTCATGATGTATGATATTTTTGATAGTTTATTGTATTCTGTTTGCCAGTGTCTTCTTGAAGATTTTTATGTCTGTGTTCATTAAAGAGATTGGCACATAGTTCTCTTTTTTGGTAGGTCCTTCTCTGTTCCGAATCAGGCCAATGCTGGCTACTAGAACTGCTGACTTTGGGATACTCCTTCCCTTTTAGCTTCATTAAAAAGTTTCAGGAGTATTGGCACTGGATCTTCCCTGAAATTCTTGTAGAATTTACCATTGAATCCATTGGTTTGTGGACTTTTCATATGTGGTGGATTTTTTGTTACTGCTTCAATTTCATTGCCTGTTATTGCATTATTCAGGGTTTTTACATCTTCTTGGTTCGGTTTTGGTAATTCGTAGGTATCTAGGAATCTATTCATTTCTTTTGGACTCTCCAATTTATTGAAATACAGGTTTTTGAAGTAGTTGCTAATAATCTTTGGATCTCAGCAGCGTCTGTTGTGATTTCACCTTTTTCATTTCTAATTGCACTGGGGTTAATTTGGGGTTTTTCTCCTTTTTTGTGTTAAGATTGGTAAAAGATTTGTCTATTTTGTTTATTCTTTTGAAGAACCAACTCTTTACTACATTAGTACTTTGTACTCTTTTTTAAGTCTCAATTTCATTAATTTCTACTCTGATCTTTATAGTTTCCTTCCTTATACCAGCTTTGGATTTGGATCATTCCTGTTTTTCTAGGACCTTGAGGTGCATCATTAGGTTATTTGGACTCACTTTGTTTTTTTGATGTGGGCATTCACAGATATAAACTTCCCTCTTGGCACTGCTTCCTTTCATTGTGTCCCCTAAGTTCTGGTGTGTCATATTGGCATTATCATTTGATTCTAGGAACTAATTTCTTTTGTGACTCATTGATTATTCAAGGGGGTATTGTTTAATTTCCATGTATTTGCATAATTTCTGTTGGGTTTTTTTGCCATTGATTTCTAGTTTCATTGCACTGTCATCTGATAATATGCATGGGATAATTTTGACTCTTTTGTATTTATTTCAGCATCCTTGATGGGCTAAAATGTGGTCTGTTTTGGAGAAATTTCTATGTGCTGCTGAGAAGAATGTGTAGTCTGTTATCATTAAAGGTTTGGTTCAACTCTGATATTTCTTCGTTGGCTGCTCTATTTGTGACAGTGGGGTATGAGGACCCCCTCAATATAACTGTGTTGATGTTTATCTGATCTTCTATGTCCAGTAGTGTTTGCTGTATGAAGTTGGATGTGCTGTTGTTTGGTGCATATAAATTTATAATTCTTATCTCTTCCTGTTGAATTGTTATCTTAACCAATATGTATTGACCTTCTTTGCCTTTTTTGATCAGTTTTGGCTTGAAATACTTTCTATAAATAGAATAGCCACTCCTGCTTGTTTTCAGATTCCTGTTACATGGAATATTGTTTTGCATCCTTTGATTTTTAGTCTATGTATTTCTTTTTGAGTTAAATATGTTTCTTCTATACAGCATACCATTGAGTTTTGTTTTGTGATCTTTTGATTGGGGAACTGAGATCATTCACATTGAGAGTTATTACTGAAAGGTATTGACTTTATTCCTGTCATTGCATTGTTTTCTTGCTACTGGTTGCTTTTTTTCCCCTTCTGCTCAATTTCTCACCCTGCCTGCTGTATTCATCCTATTAGGTTCTTTGGTTGTTGGCTACATTGTCCATAAAATAACCTTGAGAATTTTAGAGTGCTAGTTTGGTAATCATGAATTTCTGAAGGTGCTCCTGGTCATGAAAAAAACTTATTTCTTCATCAATTTTGAAAGATAGTTTTGCAGGATATATCAGTCTGGGTTGAAAGTTATTTTCTTTGAGAACTTGAAATACTTCACTCCAAGCTTTCCTTCCCTTTGAGATTGGTGTTAAGTCTGCTGTAATGTTAATGGATTTTCCCCTTATAAGTGGTTACTTTTCTCTAAGACCTTTTAGGATTCCATCTTTCTGTTGGATTTTTGACATTTTGACTATAATGTGTTGTGGAGGAATTCTTTTCTGATCACAGCTATTTGGGTTTCTGTATGCCTTGTTTATTTGTATTTTAAATCATTCCCCCTTATTTGAAAAGTTTTCTGCCATTATTTCTATAAGCACATTTTATGCCATTTGTGTTATCTTTTGATTTTTTTCTAAATCCAGTTAATCCTCTCTTCTTTGTGTCATGTAACAGCTGTTGGACCCATTTTTTGTGGTCTCTTGTGATTTTTAAGGTCTCTTTGCGTATGTAGTCATCCACATCAGCCCTGTCTTTTAGTTCTGACACTCTGTCCTCACACTGGTCACTTCTGCTGCCCAGACATTCAATAGAATTTTTAATCTCCTGGATTTCTGTTTGGTACCTTTGCATGCACTCTAATTCTTTTTTATGCTAGTCACTCGTGTTTTTTTGTCTTTTTGTTAAACTCGTCTAGCTTTTCATTAGTGTCTTGTGTAAACTCAATGATCGTTTTATTTATTAAGTCCATTATCAGTTTAGTTATGTCTTCCTAGATCTTGCTAAGCACCTTATTGATCTGGTTTTTGGTCTCTTCTTTTATTGTTTCATGTAATTCAGCCATTTTGCTTTTTATTTCCTCCCCCATTGATGGTCCATGGATCAGCTTTGGAGGCATTGGTAGTTTTTATAGGCATTTTGTTGCCTTGTGTTCTCACATTTTTTGGTGTGTGTTTTTGGGGAGGGTGCCGTCCTGTACCCTCTGAGATTAGCATGTCAATTATAGTGGGAAGATTTTCTCACTACAGATGAATGAATAAAGAAAATGTGGTATTTGTATAAATAGAGTACTACTTTGCCATAGAAAAGGGTAAACTTGAGTCACTGTGGGAAAATGGTTGTACTTGAGACCATAATATTAAGTGAAATATATCAGACACACAAGCTTAAATATCACTTGGCTTCTCTTATATGAGAAACAAAAAAAAATAAATGAAGAGCAAAGTAGAGACAGACTATAGGAAGTAGGAAAATAGGTCTTTTTCAAATGGGAAGGGTGATCAAGAGATGAAGGTACGCTGAAAGGATGGGAGGGGAGAGGAATGAAAAAAGAATTGAGATGTGTTATGTATATGTACCAACTTGCAACAAGGAATGTGATCATTATGGACTGCAAATATGTACTAATAAAAAAGTAAAAACTGGAGAAAAAGACTTCATTGCTAGTATGGCAATCTGTTTATTAGCTACTTTTCAGTAATGTATTATGGGTGTGGCTATCTATAGGCTTTTGCTTCTGTCTCAGGATCCAACCACCTCCATTTATTTGGGATGGAAGGGTACAGTGTGATTGGCCCAGCACCTAGTTGTCCAGAAATGAACTATAGTATTGTTGATTATACAAAGACAAACCAGATTTGGCATACAGTAAAAACCAAATAACAATAACTATACAACCCTAGCAATAACAACAAAATCAGCAACAGTAATACAGTCAAAGACAAATTACATGTTGATATGCCATACTACTATACCTTTCTTAACTATAGAAAAGACATTTATAACGATAATATAGACAGAAATATGAACCAAATATTGACACAAAATCAATACTTACTAAATGTAACAACTATACTGCCATTCTCAATAGAAAAGAATTCAGCAACAGTAGCATAGAGTTACCTAAATATCTAAAGATTAATGAAGTTTAATACTAATAGTAAAGATGAAGGGGTGAGGGATGGGAGAATTAAAGAAGTAAAGTGAAAAATAAAAGATGAGAAGGAGATAAAAGTGAGATAAAGGATCCTAGAAGAGAAGTAAGAGAAAATTAGTAGAATTAGGTTAAAAAAAAAAAGTAAAGGACATATAAGAAAAAAGAAAAGGAAAAGAAAAATGGAAAAAAACAAAACTAAAAAAAGAAAAAAATGAATATAGAAAAGCTTCTCTGTATTATGAAATGAGTTGTTTCTTTCCAGGGTCTGCTGTATTGGAATTCACCAAATATGGAGGAGGGATAATGGATCACTGCTAAAACCTATTTTGTTTTCACACTCACTGTTATGCCTTGTGTCTAGATATTCCCCCAGAGTCTCATGTGGTTGTAGGTGGGGCTTTTCAGAGGTGGCTGGATCTAGAGTGTGTGATGCTGGGATCAAGGGTGTGTAATTACTAAATTAGTCTACTGATTGGTTTGGTATAGTTCTAGGTAGGATTGAGGGTTCCCCACCCTGGGTGTGAGAGTGAGGATAGCCCTCCCCTCAAATATGGGGGACAGAGGGCTGCTGGGGTTGCTTGCTGCTTCACTTCTTTTGCTGCCTTCCATCTCCCATAAAGTGTTCCTCCTCTGGGATCTCCCTCTGCCATGCCACCCTTCCTTGGAGCCAGCAAATTATGGACTGAAACCTCTACAAACTGAGCCAAGATAAACCCTTCCTCCTTTAACTTTTAGTGTTAGGTATTTTGTCTCAGCAACAAGGAAAGCAACTAAGACGCTCATGTTTTTGTGTGTGAATGCTAAATCTTGCAACACCTTTCTCCTTGGGTTTGGCCCATCAATAGTGTCTGCCCTAAGACTTTAATCACTTGCTGCTCCCAGTTTCAGCATCCCTCTGTGCATCCCTCATCACAGTTTTCTCCACCTAGTTTTATGGCCTGTGGGTTTGTAAGGTGCCCCCACTGCTCCCAAGACCCCTCTGCCCATACACCCCAGGCTGTGGCAACTGTGCAATCCAAGGCATATCCTTGCTCACATTAGTAGATGGGGAAAGCAAACAGACCACTGAGTTCTGTGCTCAATGTAGGCAGCAGTACAGGATGTCTTGCAGACATTATTGCAAGCAGGCTTATTGCAAGCACTTTCAGACTGAACCACCTCTGAATGCCACACACAACCAGTCTGTCATTCATCATAGAAGATGGGCCCCCATGTCCTTCCTGGCCTGAACTTCACCATTGCAGGAGAAGGGAAGAGTGTCTAGCCTGCACCCTCTCTGTGACTGTCTTTTGCCATCTCCTACCCAGTCACTATGATAGGGTGACACCAGAAATCCAGAAGTGTAGTTGTTCTGCAGTTGTTCTTTGGCTCAGTCTTAATTAACACCTTCCCAGAATGGCTCCTGATTAAACCCTCTCATGTATGGTAGGCACCGCCCTGGATTTTTTCTCCAGTGCTAGCCTGCCATGCAGAAGGAGTTACTTTCAGAGTAAAACCTCATGCTGCTTTTGCAGTTCACAATAGCTGTGGGCTTTTCTGGGGGCTAGCACTACCAGGCTGGTCTATTGTTTCTCCTTGGAAATGCCAACATTCTCCGGGTTTAGCTCATATCAGCAGAGACAGGTCTCTCCAGGTCAGCTTTCCAGACTGCCTCATTCTTTTCTGTGTGTTGTGCTGTGTTTCTCCAGCTTCTCTATAGTTTCTAGTTTTCCTGTCAGCTCCCTCCCTATTCCTGCAGGTCTACTTTTTGTCCTCTTCCCCACGTCTTTTTTTTTTTCCTTAGGTATTTAGACTCCAGGACCCTGAGTGGTTACACAGTATTTTACTACTGGTTCCACTTAACTATTTTTGACCCGAAGACCTAGTTAGACACTGGTTTTTAAATGATCTTTTTAAAATGCTATTTAAACAAATATTTGTCACAATTGCAAAAATACTGATTTTCAAATAAAGTGACTGTTAATCAGCTCTTTGTCACTATGACAAAATACCCGAGATAAACAACTTAGAGTAATAGTTATTTGGCTCACAGTTACAGATATTTAAGTCCATGATCAGCTCTCTATTGCTTTAGGCCTATGGCAAGGTAGAAACATCGTAGCTGAGGAGCATAGCAGAGAAAACTGTTAGCCTCATGATGACCAGGAAGCAGACAGAGAAGGGAAAAAGAACTGGAGAGGAAGGGGCCAGGGACAAAACATACCCTTCAAATCCCTTCAAATCCCTGCCCACAGTGACCCACGTCATCCAATTAGGCCCCACCTCCTGATATGCCCATTGAGCTGTGAATTCATCAACAGATTTGTCCATCAATGAAGTGAGCCCTCAAGATCTAGTTGCTTCTCAGAAGCGCATCAACTGGCAGCCCTGCCTTAAATACCATACTGTTTGTCTTTTGGGAAACATTTTGGATCCCACCCATAAGAGTAGCACAGAGTGTTTTTAATATTGCAGCAGTGGGTCAGAGGACATGAATTAATATTCAGGTTCAACCCCCAAAGAGCTACATGACTTTTGATAAGATAGTATTTTTTCAAATTCTCACTTTCTCCCTAAAACAGATGAGAATGCCTACCTTACCCTTTCTTGAGTATTGTTAAGCTCAAATATAGCTAACTTGATTATTCATAATGATGGGAATGTGAAAGAAGCATGATCACCAAAACCTAAAAATAGTAGATAAATTAAAATTTAATAATTCTAGCATACATTATTTTTCTTATGATGATTTATCCTTCTAATTATATTTTGTTTAGGACATAATTAAAATCCATTTTTATTTCTTTAAAGTATACCAGCAGATGGCAGGAAGATGTAGCCCAGATAATTATGTGATGACAGAAGTCATTTCGGAATTTAAAATTTACTATAATTAATTGGCAAAACAGGAAAGAAAACATTAGTTCTGCAGTTATTTGTCACTATTATTTTTATTGTTACATAAATTCATACTTTCTTGTCTTCAGTGAATTTGTTATTCATCAGAAACTTTTACAAATTCTTTTACTAGTCCCCTTTCTGCTACATTTTTCTTCATCCTGATTTTCCCACTTTGTAGTACCCTCACACATACCTTTTGTGATCCTGTTGTCCGTTCCTGCTTCTTCATCCCCTATACACACATATACATTTTTTTCCTGCCTTCTCTTTTCACAAGTTTCAGTTCCAAAATTAACTTATTCCTCCTTCCCTACCCAAGCTTCTGTTCTTTCCCAAGTCTATTCTCAGTCAGCAGTAAGAAGGTATAGGTATATTCATCACCTTTCCCTTGCTGGACCAAAGTGCCTCACATATATAACTTAGAGGAGAAAAGTTTTATTTTGGTTCATAGTTTGAGAGGCTTCAGTTCATGGTCACCTGGCTCCAAGGTAGAAACATCATGGCAGAAGAGTGTAGTGGAGTAAAGCTGCTCACTGCATGGCAACCAGGAAGCAGGAAGGGGCCAACTACGAGAATATACCCTTCCAGGTTATGCCCCCAATTACCTAATTCCCCAAATTAGGCCCCACCTCGTAGTGGCCCATTCAATGGTTAATCCAGTGATGAGATTAGCACCCCTTAATACATGAATCTTTGAATGACACTTCATATTTAAACCATAACATACATATGTATATGCCTATCAACCTATATCTATATAGATATATGTCTATATGTGTATCCAAAAATATTTGTTGACATTATGTCGTATTTTTAAATAGATTTTTAACATTTTGAACTGTGTGCCTTTCTAGCCCATTGTATATTCAGTCCTCCACACACATTGGAAGAATGAAAACAGGGTGTCCCAATTTGTCCCCATTATTCTGACCACTATTTCTGGGCTAAGATTACAAGGATTTGGATCACATAACCACTGTTCCATTTTGTAAACTGAGTAACTGGTTTACTTTTCTCCTTGGGCTACAGTCATACACAGCCTTTTTCCTTGCTTTCAGTCCACTGTATTATTTATTAGATACATCAGTATCTGTCATCCCAGCTTTCTATATGTTTCTTTTAAAATGTAGACTATTCACTCAAAAATATTTACCACTGATCATTTTGTAATGACTCCTACTCATACTTGTCCTCTCACAATAAACAACTAGAAAACAACTATTTCACGTAGTAGAAAATAGGCAGCACAGAATGTTATCCAAAAGAGAAAGGAAACAAGCAAAGTGAGTCCAGGAAGTACATTCCTGACCCTGGCATAGAGAGGAGGAACTCAGGAAAGCATGGTAGTATCAATGAGTTGAGAAAACAGAGTTCATAGCTTAGAGAGGCTAAGGGGCCAGAGTTTGTTGGAAAGTGTCCTGGAGAAGGTGCTAATCAAGGAAAGCTTAGAAATCTGCTTCAAGGTCCCCTGGAATCTTGCTCAATACTAAGTGGACATGCATAGAGAGAAACTCCACAAAGCCAGCAACTACTGAGGATCTGTAAATTGAGCATTTCCCAGAAATTACACAGGAATGAGAGATACTGGGTACTATCCAGCCAGAGACATTGTTGAACCTCCAAAGCTTTCAGTGGACCTTCCAAAAGGACCACAACTTAGTCAATTTAATCCTTTAGTAGAGCCAACTCTAAACCTACCCTAACAAATCTCCAAAATAGTTTTTAAAAGGGTCAAGCTAGTCCACAATTTGCTTAACTGCTTGGAAAAACAAAAGTCCAACACCCTGGAAAAACAGCAAAATTAAGATACTCTGCAATGTAACATTTGGAATTCTCAGCATCCTGTCAGAAGTCAATAAACATACAAAGAAGCAGAAAAATATGATCCATAACCAAAAGAAGAAAAAAGTTAATAGAAATAACAGATGTAGTAGAATTAGCAGAAAGAGACTTTAAAAGAGTCATTATAAATATGCTTAATGAGTTGGGGATTATGGCACACACCTGTAATCGCAGCTCTCAGGAGGCTAAGGCAGGAGGATAAGTATAGATAGATATTACATATATATTAGATATGTGCTTAATGATTCAAAGAAAAGCATGTGAACATGAGAAAAATGGAAGACATTTAAAAGAACCAAATAGAAATATAAGAAATGAAAAGCACAAATGTCTGAATTCACTGGAGAGGCCTAAGAGCAAAGTGAACATGGTAGAAGAAAGAGTAAGTGAATTCAAAAACATAGTAATAGAGATTACCTAAAGTGATTGAAGCAAAGAGGAAAACATACACAGAACCTCCAACCTATGGAACACATAGTCTGTAAACCATAACTGCAATCTAAGAAGTAAAAGAGACCCCCCCAAATATCTGAAGAAATAATGATTGAAAATTTTTTCAAATTTTATGAAAATCGTAATTGAGAGGTTAACTTAAATCCAAGAATTTCATTGAACTCCAAGAATGACAAACACAGTGTAAACCACATCAAAGCCCATCCTAATCAAATTCAATGCAAATCTATAAATAGAAACTCTTAGAAGCACAGAGTGGGAGCGGGGGCAACACACACATTACATACAGGTGAACAAAGATTTGATTGCGTACCTGTTGTAAGAAACAGTGCAAACTATAAGAACAAAATACTTCAAGTGCTTGCAGGCAACATAGAATTCTATATCCTTAATATGAAGCAGAAATAAAGACTTCCAGGAAAACAATAGAGAGAATTTGTAACCAGAAAACTCATGCAGTTGTACTCAAACCAACTTGGTTGAATCATTTTTTTCTCCAGCATATTCAGATATTCACATTGTATGTGTTACCTGCTCATTAGTCACTTAGTAGACATCTTTTAGTTAACAGATTGACTGTCATGGTATTCCACTGCTTGTATTCAAGTAATTGTATTTTACTTAATAATAGCTGCAAAATGCAAGAGTAGTTATGCTAGCAATTTTTCATAACTTACTGTTATTATTTTATTATTGTTAATCTCTCACTGTACCTAATTTATATATCAGACTTTACTGTCAGGCATGGTGGTGTACACCTGTAATCCCAGCACTTGAGAGGCTGAGGCAGGAGGATTCTTGAGAGTTTGAGGCCAGCCTGGGATACATAGTGTGTTCAAGGCCAGCCTGAACTGCATAGCAAGACCCTGTCTCAAAAAACAAAAACAAAACAAAACAAAAAAAGCTTACTAAGAGTGTGTGTGCGTAGAAGTATAGTAGTATATATCAAGGTTTGGTACTGTCTGTGGTGGCAGCCATCCAGTGGGGATCTTGGAACATATTCCCCATTGCTGAAGATTAAAATCTTCAGCACTACTAGATTAAAATGCTGCCTGTGAGGCAGAAACCTAAGTGTCAACATGAATGAACCAGGATGGAGACATCTCCTGTAAGACAACCTGAGAAGACCTCCCTGAACATTTGAGTAGAGGTGTGAAGATAACAGTCTCCTGGGTAAGACCATAATGCAGGAGAACACCATAGCACACTCATCTTTATTGTCTCCTGTATTCTAGAATACTTTTCTCATACATAAGTAAATTTTAAATAGAGGTCAGCATTAAGACACTGAAAAAGGATGGCCACTTCTGGCTACAGTATTGTCTATAAATTTGAGAGTAGTTGCATCTAAGACATGATTTTTTAGCTAGGGAAAAGTAAAGGTTAAAAATCAAAATTGGGGGCTGGGAATTTGGCTCAGTGGTTAGAGTGCTTGCCTTGCAAGCACAAGTTCTGAGTTCAATCCCCAGCACAAAAAAAAAAATAAAAATAAAAAATAAAAATCAAAATTGTTTTGATTTAAAGCATAATTAATGTTTCATTTCCTTAACTCATATATGTGTCAGCAAATTTAGGTTGGGGACCATAGAATGAATTTGTTTATTATTAAGTACCAGGGATTGAGTGCAGGGCCTTTTCCCAAGCTGAGCTCAAACTTGCAGTCCTCCTGCCTCAGCCTCCCAGAGAGCAGGGATTTAGAATGAATTTCTTTTCACTGCTGGGGAATGAACCCAGCACCTTTGCACAGAGGTACATTCCCAGCCTTTATTTTATTTTCAGACAGGGTCTCAGTTGCTGAGTTGCCCAGATTGGGCTTAATTTTGTGGTCCTCCTACCTCAGCCTCCCAGAGTGCTGAGATTACAGGTGTACACCACCATACCCAGCCAATTTAGAATGAATTTTTGTTTGAGAGATTAAAACCTTTTTTACAGAGATACAAATAGATATTACTAACTTGTTTTTTTTTCAATTTTTGTTAAATAATTATACATATTTGTGGGGTACATTGTAATTTTTCAACCTCTATTCATTTTGTAATGTTCAGTTTAGGGCAAGTAGCACATTTGTCACCTCAGATATTTATCGCTTCATTCATGAAACTCTCTTCGAGATATTTTCAAGTATATAATGTAATTTTTCATAGTAGTCACCCTAGTGTGCTGTAGAACACCAGAAGTTTTTTTCCCTACTTGATTATTGTTTTGATTTAAGCTAGATATAACTTTATACGCAGTTACCAGTGTCTCTCTTTCCCTCGCACCTCTCCCCTCCCCTCCAGCCTCCGGTAAGCACTGTTCCACAGTAATTCTATGAGTTCAGCGTTTTGAGATTCCACAAATAAATGAAATCATACAGCATTTATCTCTCCATGCCTCGCTTACTTCACTTAACATAATGCCCTCTAAGTTCATCCCTATTGTTGCAAGTGACAACTTGATTTTGAAATTACTCTCAGCCTTTTAAATGTGACATACACAGATGCTGAGAAGAACAGATATGGTCGAAGAATACAGGGAGTAAGAATAATAAATTAGTGTAATGAACTTTAATCAGGTATTAACTAATGTACAATCTCCTATTATGGAGGCTTATGCTATGTCAGATGCTCACAGCCAGAAGAAAAAAAAGTAGACACAAAAGCTGAAAAGCAGTATATTCCTTTGCTTTTGGCAGAAATTGGTATTAATGTCACTGTTAGGTGGAAAGACTTCTCATCCCCTTGTCACCAGGTCATTCCTTCCTTTGGTTGGAATAATATCAGAGTCTTTAACAACCACCTCATTGTCAAGAAGTTCAAGGCACTCGATAAGTTGTTCTCCTAACACCTGTCAGTGAATTAACTCAGAGCACAAAACCCAGCCATTTCAGGAGTTGACAAGTATTATTAAACTGTTTTGCAAGAAAAGAGCTGGTTCAAAGAGGGAAAGGCTGTCAAGGTAACATAATCAGTAAGTGGCTCAGGTTTCCTGCTTCAAACCCCTGAACGCTAACCATGTGGCTTCCCATGGCCACATGGCCGTGTGGCTTCCCTAGGCTGCAGGGCCACCCTGTGAATAGGCATCGCTGTTCCTTTCTGTCAAATTCAGAAATAGGATATTTTTTAAAGCTATGAATTTGTCTTCCATTCAGATGTGTCTTAAGCACAGTTTTGTTTGTCTGGGTTTTTACCCCTATACTATTTTAACTTTATTTAACTGAAGATTAAGCCCAGGGCCTTCACACTGAGCTACATCCCCAGCCCTTTTTATTTTGAGACAGGCTCTAACTAAAGTGCCCATGCAGGACTCAAACTTGCAATGTTCCTGGCTCACCTTCCGAAGTGCTGGGATTACAGGCATACACCACCACACCGAGCCTATTTTAACATTTAAATGGTAGCAACAGTGTTTTATTTTGTTTTACCAGTACTCCTTTTATTTTTTGGGTGGGGGGGCATTGCCTCTGGGATCAAATTCAGGGCCTTGCAATTGCAAGGCAAGTCCTCTACCACTGAGCCAAATCCCCAACCCCACCAGTACTCTTTTTGTTGTTGTTTTTCTTTTCCTTTGAGCACTTTAATCCATCTTCAACACCCCACTGGTCCTCATGTTTGAATTAGGCCAAATCATAGAATGCTTGTATCCAGCGGGTAGTGCTTTCTGCAGGTCCTTTCTTAAACCAGAATATAATCTGGTTTCAAAAAGGAAAGATGTTAGGAAAGCCTAATTCAAAGTAAATTAGGATTTATAATTCAGAAATGCTTCTGCCAGTTTGTAATTAGCTTTCTAGTTCTCTTTTCCATTCTCTACTCTTTAAATTTACTTTTTTAAAAATACGAAACAATAAACTGTCTTAATCCGTTTTGGTTATTAGTTTTTTTGATTGATTGTTTATTTGTTTTTGAGACAAGGTCTTGCTAGATAGTTCAGGTTGGTTTTAAACTCCCAGAGTAGCCTAGGCTGCCCTCAAACTCATGGCGATCCTCTTGCCTCAGCCTCTGAAGTGCTGGGATTATAAGTGTGCCACCATACCCAGCTCTCTTAGTCCATTTAAACAGAAGCAGAGCATAAGACAAAAATTAAGTCCACACACTCTGTTCAGCACTGTACTGGAGGAAGCAAGAGCAAGTGGCAGAGAAGTTGAAACGGAAAAAAGAAGACCTCATACAAAGTCACTTGACATTCCTGACTTGGCCGCCCCTCCTAGCAGCTGGTAGCTCAGTCCGTCGGGACAGCCTAAAGAGCCATGGTACAGAAACAGAGAAGTCCTGCAGTAGGAGGAACACAGCACGGGGCAAGGATCCATTAGGTTGCACCTGCAAGAAGCCAGTTGGTGCCCATGAAGAACAGGTACTCAGGAAATAAGACAGCAAGGGCAAACTAATCTGAAGTAGTGGTGGCACTACATCATAATAAACTGATACATTCCTGTTACATGCATTTATGTACATAAGTATATAAAGTAAAACATGAAATTTTTGGCCCCACCTTTTCTATGGATACCTGTCATAAACATTTCACTTTCTGTGCATGTACAAACTATATGAGAACATACACAGTCGTGCAATGCATAATGTCATCCCTATCAGCCGTGGGCTGACAGCACATACAGATATGGTGGGCCCATGGGATGATATTGCCACCTTAGTTTGTGTAATTGAGGTTCCAAAAGCAACAAAATCACCCAGTGATGCATTTTTTAGAACATATCCCTGTCATTAAGCAATGCATGACTGTACATACATCTTTTTCCTTTTTTGAGAAGACACAAATCAGATCATAATAAGCTTCTTGTTCTGTAACATGTTCTTTTTCACTCATCTGTTACGTGCATCGGGCTTGGATTTTATCCCGTTGTCAGCAATTTGATTTTACCCTGCAGAATATACATTGGGAAACACTGAATCAACATTTAAGTTACTGCATGCATGAAGAAATAATGATATAATTTATAGCTAAAATTCTTGCCTGTGGAGGGAGAATGTTGCTAAAATTGGGAAGGAAGTAGGCAAAATCTGGTAAAATATGGAATTGTTACCACCAGAAAATTATACAGTCACCCCTCCCAGTTTCCTCCTCCTGCCCCTACTCAGCACTGCCACATCCTCAATTCAGAGGCAGGAATGGATGTTATACAGGGTAGACGTAGAAAAGAGACAAAGAGAGACTCCATCAGCAAGTATCTGTTAGCTTCATGCTAGGTGACAGGCACTTTGGTTAAAATAGAGGACATAATAGATTTTATCCCTGTCCTCATGCAAGGAAAGTCTACAGTTGGGAGAAGAAAGAAGCAGGGGCAAGGGAACAGTGCAAAAGGAAAAGGACAGAAAATAGTGAAATACCAAGAGTGATCAATTTCAGTGATGGGGCTGAATTAATGCAGTGCTTGTGTTAATATCATTTACGTATTTAGAAATGAGTTTAAATCCCAGCCATCTGCTCCCACATCAAACACACATATGCTGTACCCCTGATTTCACCCTCCCCTACAAAAATTCATCCCAGTAATAATCTGGTCACATAATTCTTATGCTTTCCCACAGCTGATAATAAAAAAGACACTTGTTTCAAACCAGTGAGTTTGACCCAGATCTAAGTATAAATGTAGTGGAAGACATGAATTTCTTTAGTGACAGTCTCACTAATTAAGTTATTTGGCCTGTTTTTAGGCACGTTGGATATTTTTTCTTTTTAAGGTTGTCATGAGTGTTGTTTGTAGTGGCATCAGAAAGCCAAGAATTCGCATCGTTACTCAGTCACACAGATTACTCATCATTACCTGTTCATAACAGAATCCTAAAATGTTTAAGATTTCTGATGCAAATCAAAATCTCATCATCACTTGTCATTGCTGAGTTAAATGACAGGATAATAACATTACATTAAAACCATTTTTCTCTTGATTGAGTACCTTTTTCAGAAGTGAACCTTCTTAGATGTATATTTTCTTCATCAGTACTATAAATGCATTTAGAATCCAAGATAAAAATAGAATTGAAAAGAGGAGGAGTGGGATGTTTTCAAATTATTGATGAACCTCTTTTGAATCTCAACCATATTTGACAGTGTGCTGCTCAGGAATGGAGTAATTTAGCCCAGTTTATTAACACTTTTAGAACCACAGAAAGGAGGTTCACAGGTTGAGTTTAATATTTGTTGAAATAATCAGGTGTTCTTGGCATCAATTTTATGTCACCCATTGCAAACAAGCTGTTAATGACCTGTCGGAATTGGCATTGTTCTGTTACTCTGGTAATATATATTATGATGTTGATTTCCACTATGTCGCAACCTATAAAATAATATTCATGTATAATCTACTAAAGCAGCATAGGCTCTCAAGCCTTTCTTTCCCATCTAAAACTAATTGACCTTTTTGGTTACACCTGATTGCTCTCCACCTGCTCCTTCTGGCCTTTGGCCCACTTTGTAGCCAGGCAAACAGTCCTCAGCCCACTTTACACCTTCTTCTTCACTTGCCCCTATTCCCAGAATTCCTCTTCCATTTTAAAGTCAGTCATTTCCTTCCATCCTTCAAAGATTTTGTTTCTTCATATAGTCTGTCTTCACAGTTATGAACATCTTACATGGAACAAACCTTTTATTCTTTTTGCCTCATTCAATAATATCATCAGGCAATAGCATTATGGTAAAAATATTTAGCTTTTGTAGCAGTCAGTAAAGATTTAGACTGAAACAGGATTGGCTGCGAGTTGATAATTATTGAATCTGGGTGATAGGTGAATGGGGTAGGAAAAATCAGTATGCTACTTGCTTTACTTCTGTATGTTTGGAATTTTCCGTAATAAAAATTAAACTCAGCTCTTTAAGATCCATTATTTTAAGTACACGTTCTTTTTGAGTTAGTACTTGAAATGTGGTGTGGACTGGGGCCAAAACCTGATGCTGCCCTCTCAGTACCCCACCTCTAAGTAATCAGATAAGATCCTTTACCACCTGGAATTGCAAGTTCTCTTTCCTGACATCATGTACATGACCACTAGAATCTGGCATACCTCCTGCTTCTTGTTAAAGTGACCAGATCAACCCATATAGAAACACACTGACTTCATACCATGTACTAAATCTCACTGTGAATAAAACTATGCTGAGCATTGGGAAGGGGAGAATGAAACAGAGGTCCCCATAGATATCCTTGATGCAGTACCAACACCAGGAATTATCATCCGAAGTAAAGGTACAGCTTTGGGCTGCAGGGGAGAGAGGAATTCTATCAAGGAGGTACATTCTCTGTAGAGAAATAAACTCCTGAATGTTACCGCAAATAAAGGAAAAAGCAATCAGTCTTCTCTACTTGTTAGGCTAAAAGGCTCTTTGTTATGACTACTTAAAGCTCACTCCATCAGATAACCTTTCCACTTCTAAAGAACTTAAATCAATTGCAGTTACCAATATGCTCTTTTTTCTCTTTTTAAATTATAGTCTTACTTCTCGTTTGCCAAAAACTGGAGAAACCATCCATGGACATAAGTTTTTTATTGGCTTTGGTGGGAAAGGTGCCAACCAGTGTGTCCAGGCTGCCAGGCTTGGGGCAAAGACATCCATGGTGTGCAAGGTGAGTACTCTGATTTTAAGACAAGTTCATTGTTTTTATTTTTCTTAACTATTATAAAATGAACGGTTCAGGGGCATCAAATACGTACATAATGTTGTGCAACCATTACTTCTGTCCAGCTATCATCATTCCAAAATTAAACCTCTTACTCTTTAAGCAGTTTTCCTATTTCCTCTTCCCCTCAAGCCCTCACAACCACCAGTCTGCATTCTGTGCATATAGAATTAACTATTCTTGGTATTACATATAAATGGAATACATAATACACGTTATTTTGTATCTGTCTTCTTTCACTTAGCCTGCTGTTTTTGAGGTTCATCCAAACTGCAACATGTGTCAGTTATTTAATTCTTTTTATGTACTTACCACAAATTGTTTATCTATCCATGAATAGATTGATGGACACTTGGGCTGTTTCTACCTTTTGGCTGGCGTGAAATACTGCTGCTATGAACATACATGTATATATACTTGTTTGAGTACTTATTTCCAATTCTTCTGAGTGCTCATATTTTTAAAGATCTGAATAAGAGAAAATAATCTTCCTTGCCCTTGATCCTGGTTTCTGCCTCATCAAATCCTCTGGGAAGTAGCAGACATTGAATAGCTTAATGCTACGTTCCCTGGATGTTAATGTATTCCTAACTGGAGAGTGCAGAGTGAGGAGAATTAGCCTACTGGGGAGTTTCTGTAGTCAGACTTCTGAACAGCAGTGTGAGTCATTCTTGTTTAGTAAGTTTCACTGCAACAACACAGCTTTTGGAAACTTAGTCCAGTAACTGGTGATCTACTCATCAACCAACTCATTTTCTTGTAGTGTTGTATCTTAGGTCAGAAAGGAATGTGGGCCTTAATAAACTGTATATAACTCATGTTTTGGCATATTTCTGTTGTCAGATATGTGGAGAAATGATACATAACATCCACCAATCCTATTTCTGTCCATCCTGCTGACATAATTTGAAAATAGGTAAAAGTGTCAGTTTCACTTTTGCATCTTTCATGCCATTTTAAGGTGCTGGTATTAGTAGTATAATAAGAAAGAGAGCAATAAAAATAAAAAAGAAAATAAAAAAAGAAAACAGTGGGTTGTTTTATGTAGGGAAAGCTAGACAAGGTCTACATAGTAGAGAATAAGAAAAACATGAGAAACTTAAAAGAATGAGTCCTGTCCTGTGAACCATATAGATTTTGCCAAAATGTCTCTGAAATGTCATTTCCCATTACATACAGCACTTTTTTCTCCACAGGAGTCTGTAAGTAATGTATAAACTATACAATTATCACTTCATCTGCTAATGAGCTGTCATCTTTTTTTCTAATTTATGACTATTTCTAGATGTTTGGTCAAAAATATCATGGGAAACACAAGACTTAAAGTAAGAAATCCTCAATTGGCAAAGTTGAGTTCTTGATAGATTTTAAATATTGATATAATAAACTGGCAATTAATTATGTTCTAGAATTATGGGACTATGAGAGGGAGCTGTTGAAAAATTTTTCTGCCTGACCCATCTCATGCTTGATTAGATTATAAAGGTCTGGGGAATAATCAGATGGTGCTGAGAAAGAACTTAGGAACTGGGTGATAGAATTTCCTGGCTGGGAAAACCTGGGCATAGAACTGGTATTTAGGGGCCCAAAACGACTGCTCTGGAAGAAGGGAGTTCCCTGAGGTGGAGGCATAAAAGAAGAGATTAGCAATCCCTCTCCTCTTGGAAGCTGTAGGAGCTATTCATGGACCCATTAAAGTCCCAGTTAAATGTCCCCCAGGATCTCATCCAACTGTAAGATTTGGTGATTGATTTTATTTTAGGTCTGTTGAATTTGAGGCAAAGAGAAAAGCATAGAGTAGAAATTCTCAAATTATGGAACTGAACTTGGGAAGTGAATCATGAAACCAGATGAGTAGCTGTGAGGGGAAGGCAGGGATCTGTGTTTTGGGATGTGTTCTACCTGGGAGGTTGGCTGTTCTTGTCTATATATAATGATTTATGTTAGTATCTGAACAATTTTGAAAATTCTGCATATCTACTCTGCCCCTGGTTTAGTCGTTTAATGTTTGCTGCAACAGCAGAAGTTAGCCTAGATGTCTGCACAGTAAAGGATGAAAAATATGACTTCAGGTAAACCTCTCCAGGGAAACTTTGCTTAGGTACCCTAGGACCTTTAGGCAGGGACTTATTTAAAAGCTTAAGCAAATTGCATAATGTTCTTAGACTTCTTAAAATGAAAAATAATGTTTCTATGATAGCTATCCATTCATCCTGATGTTTTCCATTGTGAAGAACATTTTCATTAAGCAAATCAGCCAAACTTGGTTTATAGCAGTTTCTTAAAGATGACAGCTTCCATGTAGAAATCAAAATCATGAAATTAATCAAGATACAAATGAACAGATGAGGCAAAAAGAAAACTGGTAGAAAATTCCCAATAGTTTTCCTAGAAACATTAAGTTACCTACTCCTGCCCTACAAAAAACTAGAAATAAGATTGTTTGATGGCCCAGGCAAAAACACTTTCATTGAGTTAGGGAAAATTATTTGACAAGGTATCATTGCAAAAAATACTAAGCAAGAGTTACATCAGTATTTATACAGTAACACATGTATGATGAAACACTTGAAATACAATAGTTAAGTATTGTGTGGTCAGTGTTCACCTGAGTCATAGGCCATCACCACTGTCCAATGATAATTGGAGATGGTCTTTATAGTTTAAAAATCTAGGCATTCAGTGTGGAAAGTGAAAAGTTCTTCTTCCCAGGAGAAAGAGCCTATTAGGACATCTCTAATAAGACTTCACCTAATTTGGGCAAATGTTCCCTCCTGCATTGCACTGAGGCCAAGTATTAGGAGGAAGTTATTTCTAAACACTGGCAGCTCGCAAGAACCATGTTGAGTAAACAACTCAAGATGCTGGGGCCCCATATGAGCCCAGAGGCCTTGCTTTCTGTACGGATGAACAGAGGGCACAAGTAGGCATGGACCCAAATGACCCAGGTCAGGAATCAGCAAACTGGGATGACCAGCAATTACTTGGTCTTGCTTCCTACCAACAAGAGATTATCTAAACTCTCCAATACAGGTAGTCAGCTGTTTTCCTTCAAAAGTTCAGGCAGCAGATTTGGTGACAGAGGCAGTCTGTTAGGACAGTGCTACTCAAAGGCCAGTCCTCAGGCCACTGCCAGCCTGCAGGATGTCACCGCTTCAGATGGGACAGAATCTGAAAATAAACAGACAATCATTTATAGCAATTTAATGCAGTCATTTTATAGCTGTTGACTATAATAGTAATAATAAATTAGCCCTTGTATTTTGTGTGATTCTTTTTTAATTATGATATTTTACAAAAGTATTAATTTATAATGGATTGTAAACTAGAAAATGAAAAAAAAAAAGGTCCTTTCACCACAGAGAGCTTGAAAAAAAAAAAAAAACAGCGTATGAGAGCACCCATCATCTTAACCAAAAAGGTACCTTCTGTGCTAGATTACTCTGGGAGTATCAGCTGATCTTGGGTTGAGCTTTTCATTTTCAGAGATCCAAACTGTGTCCCCAGGTCTTTCCAGGTGATGAAATGAAGCCTTTTCTTTCCTGAACGCTATTGAAAATTTAGGAAACTATTGAAAACCACTTGACTATGTTGATGGGCATCTTGGCCACATGTCCAAACACAGGGCCATATCTCATGTCATCTGAAGTAGGAACAAATGATAGAAATGAAAGAGAACAACTGGATTACCATAGACCTACTCTCAGACAGCAAAAGGCCTAATAACAGAGATTGCACTTTTAACTTGGTATATTAGAGATCATTATTAAGGTAAACACTCCTTTATCTTTGATTTAAACAACGAGCAAATTTAAATAACTGACGTTTGGTATATTCGTCTTGTGTCTTTTATGATAAGGCCACAGATGACAAATTTCAAAGCTGATGTGAAGGATTCACTCGAAGTGGCAACTACTGAGTTTTGTTGTCTCCTCATTTGGCTGCTCACTATTACACGCAGGCACCAAAAAGTCACGGACGGTCTGAACCACAGAGACCAAGTGGCATTAGGCTTGGTTTTAGCATGAATCATATTTTCATATATTTCTTTGAAAATCTGTGACCTGTTTTAATAGATGATAACTTTTTCAGCAGAATATTCAATTTCGTGTGACCTTGGGTAAGACATCTTGGTCCTCTGTGTTTTATTACACTGCGAATATATGTTGAGGGATGAAATTACTAAGTGGTTTCTGCCATCCTAAGCAGCCTAAACAAACAACCATTCTTTCCTCATTTTGAAAAATAAAAACGGATGGCATTAGAGTGCTGACATTGTCCTGGTACTGAACCAGGGAAGCATGTGGAGGCCCCTGCTGCCGAGCAGTCCTCCCTTGGTCAGAGTGAAGGAAACCTGTTTCCTTCAGGAGGGGCCTGTGCGCCTCCTAAACGCCTTCTCTTGTCTACCCTGTACCAGGCTGCATTGTGAAGTACAGTGGCCACCCACCACATGTGGATATTTAAATTTAAAAATAATTAAGATAGAGTTAAAAATTGAATTTCTCAACCACACAGGTTGCATTTCAAGTACATGTACTGGACAGCACAGAGGCAGAGAGTGTCATGATTGCAGAAAGCTTTATCAGATGATGCTGCTGCACATTGTTCAAGGCAGAGCTGAGCCTAGGGTCTCCTCAGGTGCATCTTGGAGACTGTGAGTTGCCTTGGTTTATATGCTTGGCCTTGGTTGCTCTTGATCTGGCTTCTTTCACCTGGAACAGGATCCCCCACATAGGCTACCTCAGAATATGTGCACTTTTAACAATCTTCTGCTCAAAGGTATTTCACTGTTGCACCCAAATGACTGTGAGAGTGCTTCAGGAGGGCTATTAGGAACAAAACCTGATTAGCACCATTCCGCAGCCACAACTAGTACTGGGTGCTTGTAGTGATGTCCCTTCCAGGAATAATATGGGTCCAAGGAAAATAGAACAGAAGGGCGACTAAGATAATCAGGTCCTAGTGAACACGTTTAATGTGCAGCACTTGGAGAGGGACCCATATAATTCAAGTCAGAATCTCCAGTAAGACTTCAGAAGCATAAACTAATAAATATGGAATGGCAAATAACATTAGAATGGCATTGAATTATGGAATTAATTAGGAATGCTGTAGGAGTTTCTGGAAATGAGACTAGTGACAGCCAAAACAGGGAAGCTAGACTTTAAGTTGGTGCTTGAAAAACAAGTAAGGTTTGAGTAGGTGGTGGAGGGGGGAAAAGACTTCTAAGTTCTCAGAAGTAAAGGCAAGGAAGTAGAAATGAACATGTGTTCACATTGAGTTCCAACACAGTCAAGTAATGATATCAAGTTAATAGGGACTTTCTACTGACCAGTCTGGAGAACAGAGAAATCAACTGTTTTTTCTTCTGGGGATCAAACCCAGGAGCATTCTATCACTAAGCTACAGCCCAGCATTTTTTTTTTAAATATGAAACACTTCACGAATTTGCATGTCATCCTTGTGCAAAGGCCATGCTAATCTCTGTATCGTTCCAGTTTAGGTATATGTGCTGTCACAGAGAGCACTGAAGTTTTGGTTTTGTTTTTTGTTGTTGTGTGATTTTTGTTTGTTTGTTTGTGGTTTTTTTGAGACAGGGTCCTGCTATATAGTTCAGGCTGGCCTTGAACTCACTATGTAGCCCAGGCCGTTCTCAAACTTGTGGGAATCCTCCTGCCTCTGCCTCTGGAGTACTGGGATTACAGGCATATGCTGCCATGCCCGGCCATTTTTTATTTTTTATTTTGAAACAGGGTCTTGCTAAGTTCCACAAGCTGGCCCAAACTTGGAATCCTCCTGCTTCAGCCTCTCAGGTAGCCAGGATTACTGACATGTGACACCCTACCCAACTGAAATCTGATTATTTTTGCCAAATATGACTTTCAGAAAGATAGACGCAAGAGGAAGCAAACCTAGGCAACATCAAATAGAAATTAGGGTCAGTAAATACGAGCCAAGGAAACCTCCCTTTCTGTGCCATATCTTCATCCCCATGTAAGAGGCCTAGTGGGCCGCTCACCCCAGCAGATTCTGCAGGCCATGCCTCTGTGTCTCATTTAATTGAATCACCAGCACAGCACTGCCCTGCCCTGGACTTCACCTTCTTCATGTCTTCCACGCACAAGGCTCTACAGACACCCCCTGACTTTAAATCTGCACCCCAGTGGTGCTCTACATAAGCCATACATTGTAATCACCTGGGGCACCTGCTGCAGTCCCACCTGCAGAAAGTCTGATTCGATTGGCCGGGCGTGTAACCAGAGCATGAGGATTTCTGTAAGCTCCCCGGGACATGTAAATGTGCAGCCGAGGTTGAGAACCATTGACTTCCTGCCTACCAGAAAGAGCTCCCACTGGTTCCCATACCACAGCCTGGCTCAGATGGAACAATTTGAGACAAAATGCAAAGAATTTTAATTAGTTTGATAATGGCAGAACTGAAATTAGACTCCAACTTTCCCGACTCCCATATGCACCATTTGCCTCGTGGCCAAGATGCTCGCATTTAAAGTATTCTTACCCATTTGGTGGCCAAAGCATGACCGAGAAAACCGAAGTCTCCAAAGATTGCTTTATAATAGTCTTTGTAACAAATAGTCTTTGTCCATTAATACTTTATAACAGGTTTTTTTTTAAATCAGACTCCCATTTGCATTATTCACAGTGTTTTTCAAGGTACTCTCACTTAGCTCTCAAAGGCAGGAAATAAAGGCAGTTCTGCTCTTCTAATTTCTGATTATCAGCTTTCAGAAACTAGGAAGGAGGGGTCGGGGATTTAGCTGAAGTGGTAGAGCACTTGCCTAGCAAGTGCAAGGCCCTGAGTTTGATCCCTAGCACCCCCCCCAAAAAACAAAAAAACAAACAAACAAAACTAGGAAGTTTAAATTGAGTCAGAAACAAGCAAAAGAAGCTGGGTGATGTACACTTCTCTCAACATTTTTTTAATTCCAGAAGCCCCAGGTTTAGTGGCCTGCAGCAGCAAACACAAAACAAAACAAGATTGAATCCAAGCAGCAGTGCCCTCTGCCCCTTTCCCTGAGAGACAGATTGCTACAGTCACAACCCCACTGCCATGACGAGGAGGAGGAAGAGAGCACCAAACTTTACTTAATCCTTTACTGTTTTAAATGTGCTTTTGTGGATGTTATTTTATTTTTTCCTCACAGCAAACTTGCTATGACTTTCCCGATAAGAAAATTGAGATACCGCTGGGGATTTAGCTCAGTGGTTAGAGTGCTTGTCTTGCAAGCACAAGGCCCTGAGTTCGATCCCCAGCACAAAAAAAAAAAAAGAAAAGAAAAGAAAATTGAGATGAAGAGAGAATTAAAGTGCCTTGCCTTGCCCAAAATCACACACCTAGGGGGACAGGGATTCTACCTTCCATAACACAAGTGAAAATACTGTCTTCCTATTCTTTTTATTCCTTCCTTTACTATAATCTAGATCCAAAATCAGTGGAGCTAGTGTTGACTTCTCTTACTCCTTAGTTAGCAATGTCATTACTTTTCCATTGTTTTTAGTTGCCAGACTTTCATTTTTAACAAGCTAATATCAAAGAAGGCAAAAACAAAGTATTTTGTTCTTCCTTTAACATTGAGTTTAGAAGGCCAGCCAAATAGATTTGTCAGGAAATCCTTATTAGAATAAATCTGAAAAATAACCATCATCAAGAGATGTAGCAACGCAAGTAATTCCCCGAGCAGGAAAAAGAAAGCAGCCATAGTAGTCTCTAGAATACCACTGCAGCAAGGCTCCAAAATGCAGTGAGCTGAGCACGAAATCCCTTCCCAATTACGCCTCTGACACACATGATGTTCTGCCTAGTATTATGGTTGTCTCTGTGTGTCTTATGATCCCTTGATATTATCAGTTTCTTGAAGACAAAGCCACATGCTTTTCGGTTTCCTCCTCCCTGCAAAATCATCCTAATCCCTGCATTCCCTAATGTCTCTGTTATCACCTCCATTTATCAGTGCTGTCCTTAATGGTCACTTTTAGCAGATATTGTCTGCATAAAACTGTTAACAAAGGGAAGAGGTACTTCATTGCTCTAATTTGTACTAAGCCCCACCCACGCAGAAATGGCCTTTTCTTAATCCCTTTAACATTCTTCTAATGACATCTTCCCAGCTATATAACCCTGTGTTGCCCATGGGAGAGAACTGTTACATAAAAGAAGATGGGAGAGCAAAGAATTTGTTTCTGGTATGAATCTTTAACCTGTGACATTGGACAGTTTTACACTTAACTGGCAGATAGCTGGCCTCTCATAAGGGAAACCTTTGGCAGTCAGGTGAGCTACTTCCAACAAGGAATTTACTGCACAATAGTGCTTGCTGCCAGATACTCTACACTGTAAATATAGTAATTCTGCTAGCAAGAAGGTATTATACATTGTTTGAGATTATTGCCTAAAGCATTTCCAGAAAAGGAATAAAGGAGAAAGTGTTCTTTGATGAAGAATGTATCAGATATGGAAATTAAATCAAGGGTCAGCAAACTTTGGCCCATTGGACAAATCCTGCAGTGCTTAGTTTTGTAAATGAAGTTTTATTGGAACAACATCACACCCACTTGTTTCAGATCATCTTTGGTTGCTTTCACACTATAATGGCAGAGTTGAATAAGAGACCATATGCTCAGTGAAGCCTAAAATATTAACCATCTGGTAATTTAGCAAAAAGTTTTTCAACTCTTGATCTACACAGTCCAAAAACTTACAAGGTAATTTTATCTTCATTCACTGAGGATCTTGACCTAAACAAATCTCTAGGTTACTTTCTATTGCTATATCCAAAAAGAAACAACTGATTTATTTCACTTAATAGTATATTCTCAAGGAACATCCATTTACATACAAATGACTATGGTTTATCCTTCTTTATGGCAGTGTAGTACTCCATTGTGTAGAAAAGCCACATCATGAGCACACATCGAATTGTTTCTCTGATATGAGAAACCATAACTGTAAATAAGGACAAAGTAGTGTAACGGATATTATATAAAAGGAAGATAATATACAAAGGAGAGGAGTACTAGAAAGAGGGAAGGGGGAAAAGCAGGAAGGAAAGAAAGGGGAAAGGGAATTGTAAATAAACCTGCTGTAAATAGGGATGGAGGGAACAGAAGGGAAGAGGTTCAGACTCTAAGCCCACATTGCAGTTATTACTGGTAAGAATTCTGTCCCTCAGAACAGATGGGAGGGGTGAGGAAGAGGGGGAGAACCAAGAGACACCATGTACAGGTACAAAGCAAACATGATAAATGTGATCAATATATGGACAATGTACCAATACATGTTCTTGGTTTAAAAAAAAAAAAAAAGATAAGTCTGGGTGAAAAAAAAAAAAAGAAACAACTTTTGTGAAAGGACAGAATATACCAGGCATGACAGAGACCTGGACACAGATATACACCATTGAAGTAGTGCTTAACTACAGGACAGAAAACTAGAAGTAGAGTTCAGAACGGCAAGCCTCAAGGCTTACTGGAGCCAGGCAAGTAACAGAAGTTGTAGTAGTTACAGGCAGAAGCTGTGATGCAGTAGAGAGCCTCTACCCACCTTTAGGGCAGTCACCTTTCAGTTCTTGCTTTGCAGGACTGTAGGCCCAGTCTTTCCAGAACCTCTGAACTTTCAGGACCTCCTAGAAATGTATTTTTAGGTAGTCTCCTAATACTTAAATGTAGATAGCTGATTAAGATTTTTAAAAAGAAGCTGGGGCTGTAGCTCAAAGGTAGAGTACCTGCTTAGCAGGAACAGTCCCTGGGTTTGATCCATAGCACCATATTTTTTTTAAAGTTAATAAAGATAGCAAAGCATCCATGCACAATCTTTCACTTGAATGTTTGTAGTAGCTTTATTCATAATTGTCAAAACTTGAAAACTAGCAAGATGTCCTTCAGCAAGTAAAGTAAACTGTCATCCATTTGGGCAATGGAGTATTATTCAGCACCAAAAGGAAGTGAGCTATCAAGACATAGATACCAAGGAAACTTAGATACATATTGCTAAGTGAAGGAAGCCACTTTGGAAAAGCTACATGCTGTGTGAATCCAACAATATGACATTCTAGAAAAGATAAAACTCCAGACACTGAAGAGATCAGTGGTTGCTAGGGACTCAGGGAAGAAGGGATGAATAAGCAGAGAAGGAGATTTTTAAGGCAATTAAACTATTCTTTATGATACTATAATGGTGGATACGTGACATTATATGCTTACAAAACCTATAATTTATATAACACCAATGAACCCCAGTGTTGGGATGTACCAAACCTCAGAGGTAGAACATTTGCCTAACATGTACAAGGACCTAGGTAAAATCTCCAGGATCAAAGGGGAGAAAATGAACCCTGATGTAAAATGTATAGTTTGAGTGATAATAACATGTTAGTGTAGATTCCCAGATTATAAAAAATGTACATGATGCATGATGATAGTGAAATTTAGGGGAGGGTGGGAAGAAAGACTGTATATAGGAACTCTGTACTTTCCACTTGCTTTTACTGAGAACCTAAAACTGCTTTTAAAAATAAAGTCTGTTTTCTTAAAAAATAGTAGAGCAAACAACACATATCCAGGGGTCATATTTGACTCTCAAACCACCAGTTTACAAGTTCTGCTACAGTCTCAAGTGTAGAGGTCAGGCTAGTGTCCAGCCAAAGTGGCAGTCAGACAAAGCATTAGCATTAAAGAGGCATAGTAGAAGACACAAGAGGTGTCTTGACTAGCCCAGTGACCACAGCACCAGGCCAGAACAGGGCAGAAGGAGGTGTAGGTGACCTTTCCTGCAGTTAATGCCAAAGGTCTTGCAGTAATAGCCTTTTGGGGTTGAGCTGTAGACCCAGAGGCCTGACCTGAGGAGGATGGCTGGCCAGCCAGAGAAGAGTCCCCAATGTAAAAGAGCTAGGGAAACAAAGAGATGATTAGGATTCATGGTCATTCTGGCAGAATAGAGGGAGAACCACTGACCAAAGTGGGCCGCTAAGTAGGAACTTGGTCTCTGTGTCCAGGCCAAAGCACAACTACTTAAATTATGGTTGAGGGTCCGAGCAAGCTAATTGGCTCTTAAAGCTAGTTATGACTTTCTGGGTAAACACAATAGACAGTGAATTCAAGTTAGACTGGGCGGGGGGAGGAATCTGTTGACTCATGTAACTGAGAAACAGCTGACTTAAGGCAGTTTAGGTGTCCATCAGGCTATCGGGAATCTGTATGTCCGTGTCTGTCACCATTCCTCTCTGTCTTTTATCATTCCTTCTTTTTGTTCCGGCCATCTCCAGGTAACACTCCTCAGTAACTCCCAGCTCACATTATCTTATAGCCAGAAATCTTACTGGGAAAACAACTGAGTTTCCCCAATAGTCTCAATAAGATTTCCAGGAGTGATATAGGTCTTCGTGAACTTATCACTGTAACTGGGATGGTGGCATATGCTTTTTAATCAAGTCCCTTGACCAACCTGATCATGTCTATGAATAGAAGCAGAATGACTGTGCAAAGGAAAATTCAAAGTGCCCTTCACAAAAAAACAACAGAATCCCACTGTATCAAGATACCAAAGTTAATCAAAGCTTTAAAAATTCCTTCTTGTTTGTCTCTCATGTCAAAGTCAGAGAAGAAGATAGGATTCTAGAGCTGGGGAGTGTGAGTCAGGCCCTGGGGTCAGTCCTGGCCCTGCAAGAAAGAATATTCTAGAACACCAAGCAAGTTGTTATAAAAATGTCTTCATTTATAGTATGAACACCAAGCTCCTTCATAAATATTGAGGATTGATGATGATGGACAACTCCACCTCAGTGCAATTCGTTAAGGAACAGATCAAAATGAGAATAAAGCTATAGAACTTGTAGCCATCATCAATGCTTCACACTTGAGGTAGGATATATGTGAAACATTAACGGAGTATGTAACAATTCTTTGGGCTGAAATCAAGTCTAGCATCTTACATTAAGAAGATTAATTAATGTTTATAAAGTACTGTGCAGATATGCCCTTTTAAAATGCTAAATATTCTAACAACTACATTGTAGCATTTTACTCAGTGTAAAAGATCTAATGTTCATCATTTCTTTGGTACAGGTTGGCAAAGATTCTTTTGGCAATGATTATATAGAAAACTTAAAACAGAATGATATTTCTACAGGTAAAATTTATCTTTTTTAAAGTTAGTGTTCATAACTTTCTTCTGTAATCTTGTTATAAGAAAATTGAACATAGAACAGAATTATTAGATCCTCCCCTGGTGGCCAGGAAGTTTTTGTGCACAGCTTTGTCTGATCTTGCTTGAATGTCCCCTGGTTAATTCAATTGTATGCATTACTCCAGATGGTAATTAAAGGGTAGGAGGTTACAAACCTTCATCTCACGGAAGTGTGTCCAAGGAAAACAGTTGCTGCATTTCACAAAAGCTATTTTAAGAAAAGTCATTGAATGTTATAGCTGGAAACAATCATCAAAATCACTGAGTCTAACAACATTGTCAAAGAAGAGAAAACTGAAGGTCCAGAGGAATTGTGTGGTTTTTCCGAGAGCACACAGCTAGTCAGAGTTAGAGCAAGGACTAGAATGCAGGTCTTCTGACTCCAGTTCAGGGCTCTTTGCTCCTGCCAAGAGCTGGCTCATTCTGTTTACATGCTAGGCCATGCTTGTCAACCAAGTGCAGGGCTTGTGAGAATGAAGAAAATCAAACATTTTCATTTTATGTGTTCAACCTTTTGTTTTTTATCTCAAGTGTATCATTTCCTTCACTGAAGAAAATAAATGTATTGATCTAGAAAATACATATGTATACGACTGAATAATTTTGGGGAGTTGGAATTGGGCTGATTTGACAGGTTGTTGCTGTTACAGAGAAAAGGTGCCACTAAATATAAAGATGTCTATTTTCCTCATTGTATAGGTGATGGGTATAAATTAGCACTAATTACTTATTTTTTAACTCATTCCAGATGGTTAAAGGTTAAAAACTTTTTCCAAGGATTGGTGTCGCCTTGAAATTGTTAAAATAAATTATCTATACCAGGCTGTAGGTACAGGATGGTAATTTTCTTTTTTCTTATAGAATTTACATATCAAACCAAAGATGCTGCTACTGGAACTGCTTCTATAATTGTCAATAATGAAGGTATGTTTTCACATATTGAAGTGTCATTTCCTAAAATAGATCATTTCCATAACTGAATTTGGATTTTGACCCTAACATATGACCCTCTCACTACATCCACCACTGTAAGCCCTACTGATGGCTTATTCCAATCCAAATATAAGTGTTTCCCTTTATTGATACTTCCATAATGGTTGCTTAAATATAAAAGTATCCATCCAGTATACAAGGGGTGATCAAAAAGTGCAGAGTATGTTTAAATTTTTTTTAACTTACTACACTAAAAGACATATTGCCAAGAATGATGAGATGAGTATGTTTGAAGCAGTGAGGGTATTTTGAGGGGGGCAGGAGTGGCAATGTGTCTTTTACTGTAATATATTTTTTAACTTAGACATTCGTCATAGTTTTGATCACCTTTCATCACTCAAATATTTATGGCAGTTTCTGTCAAATAAGAGCATTACAGTGTGTACTCCTCGTTCACCTTATTCACTGGATCTGGCGCTGTGTGACTTTTAGCTCTTCCCCAAAGTCAAAATGGCCATGAAAGGTGAATGTTTTGAGTCAATTCAGGGCATTGAGGCAGCCAAGATGGCACAACTAAAGACGTTCACAAAAGAGGACTTCCAGAACTGCCTCAGAAAGTGCCAGGAACAATAGGAGAAGTGTGCTCAAAGCAAGGGAGAGTACTATAAATTTTTTAAATTTTAAATATTCACCAGAGTCTTTGATCATACCTCAAATATGGAGTATTATAGTTACATCCAAGTAATAGTTATATCCTGTAATGACCCTTTACCCTTCATACAAACTCAGAATTGACATTTGTCTCCAAAAGCAGTCAAGTATTCATCTGTCATTTCTATCACACGACATAAGTAAATGTAAATAGGTGCAATAGAAAGTTTGATGAATCATATTTATAGAATAGTTAATGAGCAAATGGCAGCAACTAATTACGTATTTCTAACTTATCGTGAGTGTTCAATTTGTCTGCTCTTTAAACAGCAATCAAATCTCAAAAGTCTATATTTACAACTAAGTCTGCCATAAGACTTTACCATAGTTGAAACATTTATCTTTAAAAATAGTAACTATTTTAAGTTAGATTTTTGTAGTTTCTCCCAACTGTTTTAAATGCAAGAAGGATTAATACACAGAAAGAGCAAGGATTTCATGGGACATCTAGGACAAACCTAGTGCATTGTAGGCAGTCAGCTTGCACTGGGTTAAATTAGGATTTGCCACAATATATCTTTTATTTTTATAGTGGTCCTCCCTTATTCATGGGGGAATATGTTTCAGGATTCAAGACTGTAAACAGTCTCTCTCTCTCTCTCTCTCTCTCTCTCTCTCCCTCTCTTTATATATATATATATATATATATATATATATATATATATGGTTAATATAATACTAATATAATTATATCACTATTACTATGACTTTATCAATATAACATTAATATAGTACTAATATTATTAATAACATTTATTTCTAATGTTTTTTCCTATACATATATACCTGTGATAAAGTTTAATTTATAAATTAAGAACGGTAAGAGATTAACAATAATAATAAAGTGAAATGATTATAGCAATATACTATAGCAAAAGTTATATGAACGTAGTTTCCGGGCCTCTATCTCAGAATCGTATTGCACTGTACTCACCCTCCTTGTGATGATGCAAGGTAATACGACGCCTATGTGACGAGATAAAGGGAGACGGGCGATGTAGGCATTGTGGTGTAGCATTAAGCTGCTATGTAAGGTTTCCTTGAAAACAGACAACACAGTATCTCCGTCAGTCTGATCCTCAAGGTGACTGTTAAGTGGCCACCTGATTAGCATGTGTGCAGGTGGTGTTCACATGGATGCATCAAGGGCTGGGGATTTAGCTCAGTGGTTAGAGTGCTTGCCTTGCAAGCACAAGGCCCAGAGTTCGATCCCCAGCACCAAAAAAAAAAAAAAAAAAAAAAAT
>PVJO010014744.1:0-47245 GCA_004026905.1 Hystrix cristata | reverse complement strand
TCGCCGTCTCTGCTTCGCATTTTAATTTTATTGCTCTCCAAACTGGTGTCCCTGGACTACAGCGCTAGTGGCAGCTGTGAACTACTTGCAGAATTTCGGAATCTAAGAGAAGTAGACAGTTCTGGTGATTATAATAGGTACGCGGTCAGTCCAGAGTCTTTGAAGCATGATACCCGTAAGGGAAGATCCATAGAAGGGTCTTTGGGGCTGAAGACTGAAGACTTCTGGCTGAGCACGCTGGCAGTTTCTTTAGTGAGAGCTTGTGGGCTCCTGGTCCTGATGGGGGCGATGTCAGGAGCTCGGGGATGGGGGATGACTGACGGCGCAGCGATCGTTTTCCTGCGAGCATCCAAAGCGGATGCCTCTGGAGTCCGTGTGCTGAGCTGTGTGGCTTCACTGTCTTTGCTGCCAAGTGCCCTGGAAGTCATGAGAACAACTGGGAACCTGGGAGCGGCGAGAAAAATCCAAAGACATGAGGAAACCGGTTTCTCTACCCAACTTGGTTGAGCACTCGCTCTAGGCAACCAGACAGGCTCCATGAGACATTTGTCTTTATGGTGCCTTTTTTTTTCCTGCTATAATTTAAAATGACATCACTTGACTTTGCCTCTGCACCAAGGTCGCTGTAGAGTTAGCGTTGTGCTTGTTGTCCCGCGCACACCCCATGGAAGACTGAGAGGTTTGCATGGCACCAACACGGAAGCTGGAGAGAATGGAAGCTGTCCAGAAAATGAGAAGGAAGCAGGAAGCTTTCCGAAACTGGGGACAATGTGTATGAAGTCATTATTGTTTTAATGAAATGTGTTTTAGTTGGGGTCTCTTAGCCGTTTGTTTTCTCATTTTAATATTGAGTCATTCGTTTCCACTAACGAGACGCTGTCAAGATTAAACACCAGTCTTACCCTGTGTTTGCCAGCGTGGAAGCTCTAACCTGAATTGTGGCTTTGCAAAGCACTCTGTATTAAACATGGTGGAGAAACAGAAACAAACCAAGTGCCTGGTTTCAACAGAAACTGTCAACATGCACATCTGCAGAGAAACTCACGGTAAATATGTTTTGTATTATATAGCAGGGTGGTCTCTAGTAGGTCCCATGGTAAACAGATATCACCCTCCCCTGGTAAATTTGCATACGTGTGCACTCTGTGTAAATCTTCTTTTGATGATTCTCCTGTGGATTATCCATGAGAATTGTCTCTTAAAAATGGGAAGCAGCAAGACATAGTGGAAAAAAGATAAGTGTTATGGCCACACAGGTCTAGGCCAACATTTCAGCTCCCTCCTCCCCAAATGCTGGCAAGTAAAGACCTCCTTAACCTCTTTTTTTTGGGGGGGGGCGGGTGCTGGGGATCGAACTCAGGGCCTTGCACTTTTGTGCTTGCTAGGGAAGTGCTCTACCACTGAGCTAAATCACCAAGCCTTCCTTAACCTCTCTTTGCTGTGGGTTACCTGCCACATAGGGGTGGTAGGACATACGGGGCAGTGGTGGCTAGAGGCTTAGTAGAGGTGACCTAAGTGGTAATGCAGGGCCACCTGTAGGTGGTGTTCACTAGAGAACAGATCTAAGGACATGCCCACTACCCAATTCAGTTCTTCGTAGACCTGTCCAAGGTCACCATCCTGTCTTGGCCTGCCATCCATGATCAGTAAGGCGTTCTGGAAGGCAGACTTACCCTTGGCTCCAAGGGTGGGCGTGCTCCGGAGGTCCACACCTCCTGCGAGGAAGGCCATCTGTCTCGCTACAGGATCGATACAAATGGCTTTCGGGTGGTCTAGTATTTATCGTTCACTCATTCCATTCATTAGTGGTGCTAATGGAGACAGAATTAGCTTAGACTTTAAGTCTTAATCGCTTGGTTTCTTCAGTTCCGTAACAGTGAGAATATGTTGTGTTTTCATGATTTCTTTTGGTTCCTCAAACCTAGAGAAAGAGAGCAATGAGAGATGCTCGGAGAGGTTGTTTACATTCCAGCATTCTCAGGTCCATTTATGATTTAAAGTGAGGAGACAGTGCTGCTGTGGAGGAGCGTTGTCCGCCCTTCTTCCTCGGGATCGGGGAGGCTGCGAGGGACAGATGGAGACTTTGGCCATCTGCGATGTCTCTGCTCCTTGAGCGCGGGCGGGCCTGTTAGAGTGACTGGCTGAGGTTCGTGGAGCGTCCGTTTCAAACAGTATTGTGAACAGTGCAGGAAGACTTTTGTTGCTGGCAGAGATGCTTTTCCTTCTTAGTGCCTCCGCACTCACGCTTCTCCAGCCCATTCTGAAACAAGCAAAGCCAAACAGACAAAGAAAAACTGGTATGAAGGCAACACCCCAAGGTGGGAGCCTTATCAGACAAGGTACCAATTGAGTTACCATCTTTCCTGGATGAATTCTAGTGTCGACTCATTCACCCAAATCTCCCTCCAGTTCCACCGATGGGGCCAAAAGAAAAGGAAAAAGTGTTACTAAAAACTGTCAGAACTGGCTCAAGAAAGACACTCTTTATGAGGAATTCATGACCTATCTACAAGGATGCTTGAAATAGCAAAGACTTTTTCTTATGTCTTTTCTCAAGTAGCACAATGTTCAAGAAAAAAATAAAGATATTTAAAATCATACAGATAACAACGCTGAGCACATGCACAAATCTTAATCTTAATGCAAGTTGCCATAGTGATGGGAAATATTGTTGGATTTAGATTGAAAACCATTTTGGTGGTTTTGATCGGCCTTTTCGCTTGGATGTGCTCATTCTCTGGAATGTGTGTCTCAGCCTCAGATTCTTCTCCTGACTCAGACACTGGGAAATGTTTTGCCGGAGGGCACTGGCGATGCCGGCTGCTGCCGCGACCTGGGCCCCGGCCGACGCTGGTGACAGGGGCCTTTCCTTTGGGCCACAGTTTGTCTACTTTGGTGAAACCATAAAACATGAGCCAGGTGCTCTCTAAAAACAAGATCATGATTAATGAGACAGAGCCACAAATGTATCCATGAAAGAACGCGAGGAAAAACAAATGGCGGTGAGAAATTGCCTTTCCCTCCGTAACGAACATCTCTTATTTCAGAATTCTGTCCTTTCGGCCAACTGTTAGAGGGTGCTGTTCAAACGGGTCAGCATTCTCAATATTAAATTCCTGTGGGACATTTCTTTTCCTCCTTTTCGAGGACTTGCTTCTTTTGGCCTCTTGCAGATGATTAGGAGGTGGTGAGGGTCCCCAGGGCCTTGCTGGCAGGGGCGGAGCAAGACGGCCTGTGGCATCCACCTCTTCGCTGGTCTCGTGGGCTGCCCGTCCACCTCCACCCTGCTCAGGAATGGGCTCCGCTGAGTGAACGAGGCGTGGTGCTTCCACTTCTGAAAGGCCAGAGACTAAACCAGGCGCTTCTCCTCCACGTGGCCGGCTCGGGTCCCTCGGCAAACATGACAGCAAGAGAGCAATGGGTGAGGCTGGTCCCAGGGCTGCTTCCTGTTGCGTCTCAGCATGGCTCAGTTCCCCTTGACGTTTCTCAAAGATGATAAATGTGTGTCCTTGAAGCTTCCGTGGCCAGCAGATAGCCCAGTCACTCTGTATTCTGGACATTGCTCAGCATTTTCTTGTCTTGCTCTCCTCTGGATAGGTGCTAGTTTGTCAATGTTTTTCTTAATGTGCTACCAAAATAACCGAACGAGAGCCTCAGATAGCATCTGATGAGCACAGAGAGAGCTGGAGCATCTCTCGAGACTTGGATGGTTGCACTCTTGTCGTTGCAGCCAGCGGCTCCTGGCCCTCTGGACTCCGCCGCGCTTGGACGGCGGGTGGAGGGGCGGCAGTGAGAGAAGCCGGATGCCATCGCCTCTGTTCAGATTCACACTGTCCTTAGGAAATGTTTGAGTCTGGGCTGAACTTCTCCCTGCCTCAGTATCCCCATCTGTGAAATTGGGGACAATCACAGTAGTTATTTATAAGGTTATGATAAGAAGTAAATGAGCTGCTTTATGCCACTGACTGGAATGAGGTCGGCATTCCGTGTTAGCTCTTATCGAATTTACAACGAAAAACACCCATTTTGAGGATCTAAAGTGCAGTTCACTTTCTCACTGAGATGTCGCACGGAACCCTGGTGCTGCCGGTGTGTGCTCTTGGGCCTTTACTCCACCTTTCCTAGTTCTGCTTCCCCTCTGCAGGAAGCATTGAAAAGGATAAAGCCGTTCTGAGCTCGAATTAAGATTCTGGGCGCAGTAGCCAAGGGTTACACCTCTTTGCCTGTGTTTTTGTTTTTAACTCTGCCTGACAAGCCATGTGCACCATCACTGCTAAATTAAAGGAGTAAATATTTAAGCTGAGTTTTCCCTCGGGTCCTAGCCTGTAGTGGAAAAGTAGAATCCTTTGTGTTACTTAAACTGTGTGCTCTTCAGTTTCTGGAAGGATTTTGCCTTGTTGTTCTGAAGAGTATATTGTTTACTGCTTGTGCGTCGTCTGCTTAGGCATAAACTGGCTTGGATGCTCACTTTTCTGCTCATTAGTGCTTTCTAGAATTCCTGGGGAGTCTACAGCTGCCGTGTCCACTCGTCTTTCAAGCAGTTTGGGAGGTAAATTATCAGGTGAGTGATGAAGGTTATGGCCAATATTCCCGGGACTCTGGATTCATTTTTCTTGTGTCCTTAAAGCTTTAAGCAAGTGGGTTGAGACTGTTTTAAAAAATGGTTTATAGTTATTAATGTTTTCAAATCTTGGTTGGATTTTAAAGGTGGGTTAAACTGCTAAAGTGAATATAAATTAAAACCAGTTAGAGGAGTTCCTAGTCCATTCTGTCTTTGGTGTGCTCAGAATTCCATAAATTTTATGGATTTCAAAATCCTCGCCTTGTTTTTGAGTGTTTCCAATAAGACCGAGTGAAGTGGCGTGCGCCTTGTGTGCCAGGAGCTGTTGCCAGGAACGCCGCTCGGCGAGCGCCTACAGAAAGCACGGGGCTTGTTGGTTCGTATAAATGTGTGGCTGATTTTCCTGGGACACGTGCATGGCTTCCTCAGAAGGATTTCACTTTCACTCCCTCCCACCCTGTGCGCCACTTGCCCATGTCGGCTGTTCACCAACTCTGATTTCTAAAATCCCCTCCCTTCTCGAGTGGTTCACATCCGGCTACCTGAAGAGCAGAGATTATATGAGAAGAAGGGGCAGTTTCCTTAAATGCCACACCTGGCCAGGGCGTCGGGGCATGGGGAACTCAGGAAGCCGTCCGCACCCAGCTGACTCAGTGCCACCGTGAGACAAATGGAAACTGTTTCCATCACAGAGAACCCACTTGTGTGTTTCCATGAAAGAGATTGTGTGCGAGTGTGTGCACTTGTGTTTGTATCAGCTCTCTCTTGAAGTCTCACGGCAGTATTTCAGGTTCACTCTACAGAAGTGAGGTCCTGCCACAGCCTCACCCTCTAAACACCAAATACACAAGGAGAAAATTGAAAAATCTCATTCAATAAGACTCTCATGTCTAGCTTGTCATTGTTACTAGGTTTGCTGGAAAAAAAAAGTAAACGGCTGACTTTGGCTTAGAAAGCAATGACTTTCCTGCAATAAAAATACTATTTATTTTTGACTTTTGAAAGATTTTCTTAGAAAACAAAGCATGCAGGGATTAGTGCTGACCTCAATTCCAGACACACAGCTTTCGATTTCCTGGCGGAGCAGGCCCTTTCCTTTTGGATGCCTGATGTAGCAGAAAGAGCAGTGACCTTAGTTTTGTTTTTATTCAGCCACCAAGATCCCAAAGAATTAGTAGTGCTGCCCAGAGTTGAGGTGAAAACCCCTCTGGATGGAAAGCCAAAGTGCCAGATTGCCGCAGGTCTGCACGGTGGCTCTGCCGCTCGGCGCGTGGCCAGGACAGTCACCGAATCCGAGTCTCGGTCTTCCCGGTGCACCTCCAGGGCTGCCGGGGTTCAGGGAGGGTGTAGCCAGGCCTGGTGTGCAGTCTGGCACAAGGTGCGAGCAGTGTGCACGGTCACCTGTGACTTTTATTCTCGCTTTGTTCGGGGAAAGCCCGGCCCTGGGGCGGCCGGCAGGCGGAGCCTGTGGGGAGGTGGGCGACAGAAGCCCTCCGCTTGCTGAGCTGAGGACGAACAAGGCAGCTGCTCTTGTCAGAGGCCGGAGGCGGCCTCTGTATATTTTCTGTACTATTTCTGGTGGAAACCTGGGGAGAGTATATGAGTCTAGCTTCCAATTGAAAGGGGGAAGTGCTAGCCCCTATTCAGGAGAAACACTTTGTGAGAATTACAGGGAAAATAGCAAACGAATGAGACCAGGCTGCTGTCAGAGTTCATCACGAACTGTGCATTTAGTGAGAAGACGGTAGTTGGACCCAGACGCCCTGCTGAGGGGCACAGGTGCAGCCTGCGGGCTGCTTTTGGGGTGCAGGGCATTGCTTCCTCACCCCTGGGTCCTCACTCAGGACCTGCGCCCTAGTGGACGCTGCCTCCCGAGCTTTCTCCTGGAGACCCCTCAGCATCTTGCTCAAGCTCCTGCTGTCTTTTCCTCCCTGTGTCCTCGTCTGCCCTCCGCTCAGCATGCAGCCGCCCAGCCACCATCTGTGGGTGCACGCCGTGGCCTCGGGGACTCCGGGGCTCCGGGACGCCTTCCCTGCCAGCAGCATGCTCAGGCCTGGAGACAAGGGGCCTCACAGGATGCTGGGTCGCTTGGTTTTCAAGCCACAGAGCAGCCCAAGCCTTTTTATTTCCTCCTGTCTCGATCCGTGGCAGTGGGACTGACTAACAACTGCTGTGTGTGGCCCGCCGAGCAGCGTCCACCTGTGTGTCACCTGTGTGTCTCCCGTGTATATATATCTCCTTGTGGTAATAAGAAAGGAAGCTCAACCAGATTATTATTATTATTATTATTATTTTGTGGTGCAGACGTGGAACCCAGGGCCTTGCAAGTACTGGGAAGTGCTCTACCGCTGAGCTACATCCTCAGCCGCAGATTTCTTAACTCTCTGTACCTGGTGGAAGGAAGCTTGTATGTGGTGATGACTATTACCTGGTGCTAAAGTTGGCTGATAATTATAAAACGAAATGGGAGGGGGAGGGATCGAGAGAGAGAGAAAAAATATGAGGAAAAGAGAGAATGCCTGAGCGAGAAGCCCTCTTACTGCGCTGTGGGCTGTGTCTTCTAGTGTAGCTTTGTGAAGGGACAGAGTTTGTGAGAGACGGAGTGCTGAGTGAGACGAGGTGGAAGGAAAGCCTGTGTGTAATTTAGGGGAACTTCAGACAGCGAGAGAGACAGCCTGTGGTCCGCGATGAGGGCTCCGGCCAAGGCATGACGTGGCCTCCTTTTCTGACACTGTTCCTCACGTGTATTCTGTTGGACCTCAGGAGATTCTGTGGCAGATGGGTGCTTCAGTCAGATAAGTTTACAGAACATCACATATTCACATATTAATCTGGCGCTGCTCTTGAAGATGTGGAACCCACATCAGTAACCACAGAACAAAAAGACCCGAGAAGTCTCACAACGAAGAGGTGGTGTTGAACCGTTCAATCCTCCGTTTTCCCCAATTTTTTGGCCACCGCAAACATTTTAGTAGTTCCCTCAGACAAAACTTGGGGCAATGCCCCATTTAAGGGTTGGGGAGAGAAAGAACGGCGTGAGATCGAGGTAGAGGAATTGAGCTCTCTACTTTGTGGAGAAGAGAGTTAAAATTGAATTTTATGGGGTTTTGTTGTTGTAGTAAAGGGTGGGGGTGTTCAACAAGCTGTGGAGGACGGATCTCCCTTTGTGATGACGGTGTGGCCCGCACACCTTTGACGAGGGGTCTGGCCATCAGCAGGACGGGTTGCTGGGACACTTGTGTCTCAGCTGGGTGACAGGAAGTTACCACAGGGCTCTTCTAAAAGTTCAGTGTGGCGATTCTTATGTCACGTTGACCACAGCTCCTGTCTTAGCGAATGTTGGCCGTGATTGTTAGCGTTGCTGGTTAAACGATGTCAAAGAATTTAGAAGCACAGGAAGATCAGAGCCCTTCTTGCAGAACAAAATGTGGACACATCCAGCGACCAAAGACCTCTTCTCCTGGGCCCTTTCCCAGCTTGGGCACAGATGGGGTAATCAGATTGCCGCCTGGGAAAAGCCCTGGTTCGACACAGCAGTGAGGGCCACACTGCATGTTCCTGTAGCGTTGCATGGAGGTTGCGCGCTGAAGCACACCCTGCCCAGGAATCATAATTAGTCCCGGCGGAGGCCCCAAAGCCGCCCTGGGTGTGCTCTTACATTATTCTCTAAACGATATTTTGCCTGTAAAGAAGTTGAATCTAGTAAGGTTATGAATGATTTAATTTGAACTCTGTCTGAGGTCTCAGCTCTCTTGTTGATGTCGAGTTATTTTTGATTTCCAGGCAGTTGACTGAAGAGATAGGACACCTAGTGTTCAAGTTACTCTTCAGACTGCACCCGCAGCCACCCGCCCATCCAGCCAGCACCCACTTACTCACCACCCTCCTGTAGTCAAGCGCTGCTGGCCCTTCCCGCTTCCTAAGCCCTGGGATGGGTTTGCATGCATGCTAGGGACTCGTTAGGTCCTTCCAAATACCTCGTGGAGAGGAAGGAGGTATTTCTCTCTCAGTTTTCTCATCCTCCTCTTTTGCAAGTTCTGTTCTGTGAATATTGTGACTTTGCAGGAGAGAGATTGGAAATTAGATGGCATTTACTTGTAAGACCTAAAATAACCTCTCCAGAGAGGGAGATGCAGCCGTGACTGCTAAGGGGCGCTGGTCGGTGGTGCTGGTTCCTCCTCCACCTCTTGCCAGCACAGCGCTCGTCCACCAGCTCGTCCAGCGTGATCTCTCCCCACCCTGCAGCGTGATAATAAACGAGACTCTGCAGGAGTTTTTCTTTTGGTCCAGCAGCTGTCTCTGAAGAACGTTCCAGGGGAAGCAATCCTCATAATACGACTTTCTTATACATGGAGCTTTGGCAGGCACGTCTCCAGCCCTGGCATTCAGATTTCCTAAAATTACTATCAGCGAAGAGGCGTTTAGGGCACACGCTGCTGGGCAGGCAGTCAGATTGGTCCCAGGCCCGAGGCCTGTCTGTGAGTGGACACGAGCTGTGTCTCTCGGGATCAATCACAGCAGTCCTCAGAGCGCACGGGTGGGAGTCGGTGGAGAAGGGTCACGGTCAGTTACCCTCCGGGGTTAATCACAATTAGTGCAAGCGCCCACCCCTGTCGCTTCCAGAATTAGTGTGTGGGGGTCTGATGTGTACACAGGGAAATTCATTTTCCACAGCTGGTCAACAGAGTCACTCACTCGGCAGACATTTGTTGAGTTAATTGTACATGAAGCACGTTTCTAGGCCCAGCAGCACAGAGATTAATGCTGTGTGGGTCCTGCCCTTGGGAAATATCCAGTGGCACAAGATTCCGACTGGAGGGTCAGACCCAATCAGGGCATTAGTGACGGCCGCCTGGGGGCTGTGTCGGGAGGACGCTGGGTGTGGCTGGGTAGGAGCGGGCATGACAGCAGGCGTCCTTTGCGGGCGAGGCGGGCATCTGCTGCTCGGGCTGCTGGAGAGTGTAGGAGAGGGCTGTGGGGGCGCTCTGGGAGCCCCTCAGTCTGCAGGGGAGTGAGAGTGGAGGCTTCCGAGACTGGACCAGCAGTAGGAGCTCACCAAGTGAGTGAGCCAGACAGGGCTGGTGGGGGTTCAGGGTTCGAACCTGACGGCGGTGTACCGATGGAGTTTTCCTGGGTGCCGGAAGGACGGGCAGCTGTGCAGAGGTCAGACTGCACAGCGGGACTCGGTGTTCAGAACTAGAGGCACAGTGACAGCACCACGCGGTGCCGAGTCCTTGAACAACAGTAATCTAGAAGGAGGTGCCCAGTGCTCCCTGGAGCTCTGGCCTCCGTCCTGTTCCATCCAACCTTTAAACGGGGTCTGGATTAGACCAAGATGATAGAGGTCTCTGTCTTTTCCCTGTCTGCTTGCCAGTCTGTCTGTCCACCCATCCATCCACCCATCCATCCACCCATCCATCCCATAGTATTAGGAAACACAGCGCTTGCAAGGTTCGTGACCCCAAGGGTGACTTCATTTGAAACCAAATGCCCCAAATACCACGAAAGAGTCCAGCCAGAGGGTATTAGTAGGGGAAATGGTGCTTTAGTTCAAACAGCCAGTTGTACAAGAATGCTGCAGAGGAATGCTTGGCTTGGCAATAATACTTGTGAAAAAGCTCGGATTTTGTTGCAAACCCTGCCAGTGCACGGCATGGTGTGGTTGCACTGAGGAGGCAGCTGCGCTGGGCACACAGGGCTCCCAAAGAGGCGTGACCACCCTGGGGAGGGGGAAGGAGACCTGGGAACAGGGGAGACGGGAGGGCGGAGGGGAAGGGGAAGTAGGAAGGCTTGGGATGCTGTATGAGTCGGTACCACTCCTCAGGGTGGATGTAATTATTGTATATCTCAAACACATACTAAAAAAAAAGTCCTGTCCATGTCCAGGAGCACTCATCTCTGCGAAGAAGTTAGAGACAGAGTCGGCTGTGTCCAGAGGCGGATGCTGGGATGGTGTTGCAGCGTTTTGCTTCATGATTTTGGGGTTGCTAAACCAGGAAAAATGAAACCAACTCCTGTCCTCGAATGTTTTGAAGGTGGCCTAGAAGCCAGGTGAATGTTGTATGAAACAAAGAGAAATAGGCAAAGTTTCTGGAGAAGCAGATTTCAGCTGGGTTTCTGGGTGAGGCCTTCGGGGCACAGGGCTTCCGAAGGGGAAGGGCAGGTTGCGAGTTTTCGGCGGGGCCGCAGGGCCGAGACCAGTTAACACTTTGGGAAAGTGTGAAGGAAGGACGGATGCAGAGGAGCGGGGTTTGGGCCCGGACGCGTGTCCAACCCTGAGATTTCCTTCCAGGTAAAACAGGATCCCCAGCGTGCGACGGTGAGTTGAGCCCAGTCTCAGGTTGAGTGTCTGGGCCGAGCGTTCTTGTCCAGGCAGGTTCCCTGACTGCACAATGACAGGGGAACCCTTCTATCTCTCATCTGGACCTTCTGTCTTCTTAGAGCCCCACCCTCTTAAAAAACAAAAACAAGAAAAAACCGCTTTCTCAGCTTTCTGGGCCGCTCGTTCCAAGATGCCGTGTGAAGTATTTTCCCAGAACGGAAGACGCTTTCCAGAGAAATACCTGGAACCCGGGGCTGAGCTCCAAGCTTCCTTGCCTGGCGCCGAGCTTCTGTCGAGACTGTCAGGATGGAGGGCGTGAGCGGCCCCGAGAAGGCCAGGACGGCGCGGGCCCACTGACATCGGCGTCCCCTGCCGCCCTCCGCCCTCCCCGTGTCCACCTGCAGCCTGGGAGAGCTTCGGCGCCGGCTCTGCTGTCTCCTGCCGGCTCCTTCTGTCCCGGTCCTGGACTCCTCCCTGTCGCCGGGAGGGTTCTGCCCGGCCCGGCAGCCCCTGGGGATGAGCGCTGGCGCCCCGCGTCCTGTCTGGCTCCCAGGAGGAGCGGCAGGAGAGGAAGAGCAGGTGTTGAGCGCTGTCCAACTCCCCCGGAGGCTTCCAGAGCCCCGTGAGTCACCTGCTTCTGTGCCAGGAGCTGGGTGAGGCCGGCGGGCGGCGGGAACACTGCAGGCGCTGCTGGGTGGCGGGTTGGGTCCGGCCGGCTGTCTCCTTTTCCCACGCTGCCTGCGGCTGGACGCCATGCTGCTTCGATGGTGCCCCTCTGTGCTGGGCACCTCACCCCTTCCCAGGGAGCCTTCTGGCCCGCTGTCTGTCAGGGCTCGACAAGGTCAGACTGCTGGGCGACACGGGAAGACCAGTCGTCTCCTGGGTCTCACCTCGTGGGCCTCAGACCCCCGCCCAGGGGGTCACAGAGGTCAGCCAGCCCACCCTTCACCTTGGCCACAAGGAAACTGAAGACCAGAGAGGTGAAGTAACTCGCTCAAGGTCACACAGCTCATCGGCGACAGGACCCGAGACCTATGGCCTCTTAGTTCACCACCAGGGATCTTTGCTTTCTCTCTGGTTAAAGCTTTGGCCCTTTGAAACAGACACATTCATTCATTCGTCTGTGATGGAGGTGAATAAAGCGAGTCTTTGACTGCAGCTTGTGGCCTGAGGAAGGGGCCAACACTCCCCAGACAGCTTTGACTCAGTGTGGGGAGAAAGAGCAAATCGAGGAACACGTGGCGCGCTCTGAGAAAGCACGGGGCAGGGTGTTGACTGACTGTCTGACTGAGGAGGACCCGAGCCTTCTGTGGCTGCAGCACAGGTCTGCGGTTGGGCTGGGGACAGACACTCGTGCCGTTCCATGCTGAGCGACCATGGGAGGCTGCTCAGCCTCTCTGTGCCTCTGTGCCCTCCCGGAGAGCAGCGTGGGGGCAGCCGTGCCCACGCTCACATGCGCCTGGGGACGAGGGGGGAGGAGGGTGCTCCTGGGGCTCCCCGCTTTCCTCGGCCCAGAGTGCCCTTGCCCTTGGACACGGGCAAGCTCCGTGCTCAGCAGTACCTTCTCCTTGGGCCGCGGCCCCAGCCCAGAAGGCTGCCCTGACGGCCTTGCAGGGCGCCGTGTGCCGCTGTCCTGCGCCAGGCCTGGGCGCCACCGTGGCTCTGCCCGCCCATTGTTCTGTGCTCACGGGGACCTGTGCGGGGGCGTGGCACAGTCCTTTATGCCTCTGCTGACCGAGGATGCGACAGGGCGATGCCTGCCCGCTCCCCCAGCCTGGCTCAGTGCCTGCCATCTCCGGGCCGGCCCCTTCGACCCTCTGACAGCAGCTGTGACACGCCCTCCCTCAGTTTGAGACAGAAAGTGCTCCTCCCACACCTGAGCGCATGTTTCTCTTTTCACCAAAAGAAACTTCTATTTTAAAAACTAGGAAGAACCTCTGTACCCACCACCCATTCCCCCCAGGCTCAGATCTGGGCACAGTCGGGCCTCTCAGCCCCCTGCAGAGAGTGGCACCGAGGGGACCCGAGGGGAATCTGGTGCTCCGAGTCGCTGCCCTCGTCCTGGGTCTGTGACGTTTTCCTGCTCTGTAGGAAGGAGGTGGGAGCATCCTGACCCTTCCGCTCAGCCTCCTCCCGGAGATGGATTCCTGTCTGGTTGAGTGCTGGGTTGACGTGGAGGAGACCGAGGCCTTGTCTCCCCGGGGCGAGTGGCCCAGTGCCCTCTGGAGTGGGCGTGGGTGGCCAGAGGGAGGAGGGGAGCTGGCCTTCCTGTTCTGTTGGGGTTTGGGAGGATTGTGGAGCACAGTTCCCCTCCCTCAAATATGCCAAGGAGGAAGGGAAGTGTGGGGGTGGGGTCTTGACAGGAGCAGAGCTGTTTTGAATAATTATTTTTGTTTCCGTTTACTTTTCTGTTTTTTAATTAACATAGATGAGTTGTAGGTGTTTAGTTATCTTAGTTTAAACAACAGCATCCCCTCAGGAATTCACCATCCAGGGCAAGGTGAAGAACATGGCCGTCATTCCAGAAAGTTCTCCATGCCCCTTCTAGGCAGTCCTATCCCCTTCTCCACCCAGAAGCAAGCACATCCCAGCTGCTGTCACCGCACCTGGGACACAGGGCTGTTTTCACTTTTATCCACTGTAGTCTGGGTAAATGGGATCCACTTTCTTCAGGCCTGGGGCTTACCACATCAGAAGGCTGGAGGTGGGAGCAGCTTTTCACCTACCTTGATCTGGGCCTCAATGACCTCATCTATAAAATGGCTACAATACTTTCTACCACATAGCAAAAGATGAACAACCCTGATTGCCCACATGTATTGGCCATTTCACTCTTTGAAACACTTCCTTACAACATCCTGAGATGACTGTTTTTTCTGTGTCTCACAAAGTTGAGACTGAAGTTGGAAGAGGTTCCATGACTTTCTCGGGGCCCCAGGGCCTCAGTCCTGATAGAAAGCTGGGCATAGCCTCAGCTGTAACTAGCACAGGTCAGCACAAGTGGACTTCCGCCAGCAATGGATCAGGTCAGCAGCTACTTCTAATTTTTAAAGCCCATGTCTATTAGCCAGAGAACAGTCTTTCTTCCCTCCTTCTTATTGCCTTTTAAGTATTTGCCCTAAAATCTACAGTTCCTCTGGATGCTGAACAACAGAAAACAGGACAAAAATCTGTCATTGAGTTGGGTGCCCCCCTGTCAGTTTCTGTGCTGCAGAAAAGCATTATGATTAATCTAAAATAACATTTATAATATACAATTAACAAAACAATGACTAGGCCTGCAGTGATTATTAGCAATGTAATTTTGATTTTCATAGCTGCCGTTTGGTGCCTGGTGCGTGCCCGGCATGTGCTGGGCGCTCGGCCTGGGTCGCTGTGTTTCTCTTCCTGCCTGCTCTCCTGCAGAACAGGCGGAGTGTTGCTGTTTGCTGCGTGGTGACAGATGGCCCTAAGACCTGGCGGGTTGGACCCCTGACCACGGGGTGTCTCATGCAGGTTTCCAAGGGCGAGGACTCTGAGCAGCTCAGCCACGGCTGTGTGTTGCGGCCACGCTGTTGGTGATTCTGCTGTCTTCCAGGCCGATGAGGCTGGAAGTTCTACTTCTGTCTCACTCGGGGACTGATGGCATGGGCTTCAGTTCCTTCGCGGGCTCAAGGTGGGCTTGCCCAGAGAGACTGGGAGAAGGAGAAGGAGAGAGGCCAACGTGGAAACCATATTCTTTCTTAATTCAATATCAGAAGTGATTTTTTTGAGGCAGGTTTTCGAGATGTATTTAGGCTGGTCTCGAACTCACCATGTAGCAATGTTGGTAAAATGGCTAAGTTGGTAGAATGATAGCATGTGGAGGGCACTGCACAAGTATATGGGACCGAGTGGAGGGCATCTCTGGGGCCACCAAGAAGGCTGGCTGCCCCGGGCCTCGAAATGGGTGTGCAGGGAACCCCCAAAGTCATGCGCTCCGGAAGTGTGGGGCTGAGATTTGAACCCTCGTCTGTTGCGTTCATAGCTTATGTGGAGGCACCTGAGAGCAGAACGAGGCATTTGCAGACCTGGCTTGGGATACCCTCGCAAAGTCCCCGGGGTGCTCTGGAGCACTCTTTGCTCTTGGGTGCCGTCCCTTGAGCAGTTCCTCTGTCCCAAGAGACTTAGGCATCAACCAAAGGTTTGGAAACCTGATTTACTGCAGTGTGTTATGGGAGTTCAAGGTGTCGTGGACTTCCCCTTACATCTTTCTATATCATTCTGTTGATGATTTAGAATCGGGTTTTACATACACGGTCACATGTTGGCACACCCCAGGACTGTGTGTGTGTGTGTGTGTGTGTGTGTGTGAATAAAACTACCCTGCAGGCAAGATTTTGCTTTTCTCTTCTGGGATAAATGTGTGATTAAACCCATTTACAAATATGTGGAGACCCACGAAGGACACCAGCAAACTATGTGGAAGTCTGGTTGTGTTTACAAACAAGGTGGTTGCTGTGTAGACGGTGTTTTCCCAGGCCGGCCCAAGCCACCCTGGTTCACCACAGCCGGGAAAGGACATTTTTATAGTCGCCTCCACTGCAAGAGGGCCTGACCACTGAGGTAAATCTTCCTGTCATGACCTACTTACGGGAATTTCATTTTAGAGAAAGAGTTCAGGAGATTATGGCCCATTAAAAATATAAACATGTGTCTACTTTTTAATGTTCATACTGAGCAAATAATAAAAGTTACACATACTTCTAGAGCTCCTTTGCTTTGGAGGTCTTGGAATATTAACAGAAACAGAAAATATCGCCTCCCCAGTCCTTTCCACCAATTCCTTCTTTTTCCTATGAATTTGCCAGTGTGTCCTGCCGAGGTTAAGGGGATTCATTATGTGTGCTGCTCATTCATTTGTTTACGTTTGTTTTGTACCTGGGCTGGGCTAGAAGTAATAGCTATAAAATTCCGTAATAGATGCTGGGGATAAAAAGACAAAAGCGCCGAACTTCCTACTCAGGATGCTCACGGCACCAGGAGAGTGAGGAAGGAGGATGGAGACAGGCCGGAACTTTGCGTTTCTCAGGCATTGCGGAGGAAAGTGTTCTTTCCTCGGGACACGGGGAGCTGAGGGTGCCGCTGTGCTCCGCAGCGGGGAGGAGGCTCCGCCAAGTCAGGGCAGAGGCCAGGGAGGGAAGCCGGAAGGTTGGAAGGTGGCGAAGTCGGGGCAGGAGGTGACCCCGTGTTTTTCTTAGCGCAGACCTCGTGCTTCTGGAAGTCTGTCCTGGGCCACAGCCGGCCCAGCCGCCACTAGTGAGCCGCCTTCGCCACACGTCCATCCTCTCGTGGGCAGCAGGAGCGAGTGGCCCGGCCCGTCCCGCCGCGCGGCCTGCGATGTCTAGAAAGGCAGCAGGGAAGGGCGGTGCGACACGCGGAGCCTGGCGGCCAGCTGCTTCCCCGGCCACAGCCCCTGCCTGGCGCTGCTGGGCAAGGCCTGGGGACCGTGTTTCCTGGAGGGCGGCTGACTGCGCGTCCCGGCGGTAAACTTGCACACGCAGTGAGCTGGAGGGAAACCTCAGACCCGGCGTCAGAGCTGCTGCTGAGCCGGCTGTGCCCGCGCGTGGGGAGGAGCACGGGCGGCCTGCGGCCTTCGGGCCCTTATTGGCTTGTTTGCCCGCGTGTGTCTGTGCCAGGAAAGAAGAGAGGCCGGATTTGTACTTGGAGCGTGTCTGTCATGATGTCCGCATAAAGAGGATTTAGCTCTTGTGGATCTCTTTGTTCCGTCCTTTACCGAGTGTAGACGATCCTCCTCCTGGGCCTCCTCCTCCTCCCCTCCCCTCTCCTTCTTCCTTCTGTCCCTCCTCCGCTCCCTCTTCCTCCCCGTCCTCACTCTCCTCCTCTTTCTTCTCCTCCTCCATCTCTGCTTATCTCTGCTGGGTTCACCAGCTTTGCCGTTTCTAGGTCGCGAAGGAAGCAGTCTTTCTGTCAGTCCAAGCGACATCAGAAGCGGTGGCAGTCCTGGGTGGCGCTGTCCAAAGTGGGCCCACAGACAGAGCCTCAAAGTTCACAAGAGAAAGCAGTTTGGTGGCGTTGGCAGATGCATTGTGTTGTTCTCTGCACTCCCCCATCCATCCGTCCATCCGTCCGTCCATCCATCCATCCGTCCATCCATCCACTCCTCCCAGCCCCTCCCTCCTTCCTTCCTCCCTTCCTCCCTCCCTCCCTCCCATCCTCCTTCCTTCTTCCTTCCTTCTTTTCTTCCTTCCTTCTTCCCTCCTCCCTCCCTCCCTTCCTCCTTCCCTCCTTCCTTCCTTCTTCCTTCCTTCTTTTCTTCCTTCCTCTCTCCCTCCCTCCCTCCCTTCCTTCGTTCCTTCCTTCCTTCATTCGTTCGTTCATTCCTTCCTTCCTTCCTCCCTCCCTGTACCCTCCCAAAGATCAAGATGTGCAATTAAATTTTACGCTCCTGCCATTCACTTCACTCGTGTTCAGGACGTGGCTTCTATAGCAAGTGGGAAGAGTTGGGGCTGGCCGCGTGGGAGGGACATAGGAAAGAAGTGAAAAGGTCTGACTCTTGTTGACGTGGAGACTGCTGCCCCGCGCACAGTCCCTTCTCCCGGGCAGGGGTCAGGAGTTGGCGTGGCGGGAAGAGTGCGCCTGGTGGGTATGAATACTCTGCAAGCTGCAGCTCGTCTGAGTTTGCTGTTATGTTGGAATCTTCTTAGCCAAAGGTTAAAACTCTTTCTCTGGCCAGAACAGCACATCTTAATGTACTTTTTTCATTTTGCCAAATGTGATGGGAGGGAGGGAGCCCTTTGGCACCGGTTTTCCCTCTGTTCACAAAAACTCCGTACTGAAAACTCCAGGAGCATTTAGTTCACATTATTTATGCAAACTTGAATGCCCTTCACGAAGCCTATCTGGAAGCCACGCAACGCTGGCGGCGACTAATGGTCTGATTGCGTTTTATGTACGTCTGTGATTGGACCAGGGTTTGGGAAAAGTTCCCAAGCTTTTTAGATAAAATCTCCTCATCTCCCAAGATAAGAGATTCATCCAGCTGTGCAATAGTTGGCCAATGGCAGTGCTTGGGTGGAATTAATAGAGTGTTCAGTTCTTAGTATGTTCATGTTCCTCTTGGCACACGGGGCTCTTGGATTCAGAAATACAAGTAAATTCTCCACATTTTTCTCCACTGTCTTTGCTAGGCAGTCAGATCCAGTTTTGTTTGCAGGCAGCTACACTCTGGGCTTCAACTTAGGGTACAGGCTACACCCTTCAGAAAGTGAGCCACGTATGTTGGTCTCAGCAAGAAGACTAGAAAGAGGCGACCTCCTGGCCCAGGTTGGAGTCGGAAGCTGAGGAAGGAAGGAGTCAAGGTGAGGTGTTGGCATGTTGAGTCTGCCAGATGGAGAAATCTCAATTAGATACCAGCATCATTAGCCTTCCTCGAAATCTCTCAGTAAGGGAGTGCGGGTGGATTTTGATGGTGTCTCAGCTTCTTCTCCCCGCATTTTACCACCAGCGAACCAAGTCTCAGAGAAATGAAACCCTTTTTCTTGGACACTTGGCAGTTATTAAACAGACTTGTCCCTTGTTTGAAAGTTGTTGGGAATTTTAGAATGTTTTCTTTTCATCTTGATTCTAGACGCGCTATGGTTTTCTTTCTCTTTTGTCTTACCGTTTTTGTCTTACTTGGTGCTGGGATCATTTCTGCTCCAGACTCAGTGCCCAGAGGTGTTTTGGGGATGGCCTGGCGCTCGCGCTAGGAGCCCTCCAGGTCCTGGGTGCCCTCTGTCCCCGTAAGCGTGCTCAGGGTTGCCAGACGGACTTAGAGGTCACGACATTCACCCTCCTCCACCCCCGTCTGCAGGGTCCTGGACGGGTGACCGTTCACCTCGATTCCTTCATTCCCACCAGGTCGTCTTTAACCAAAGCGGTACACAGCAGGTTTCCACCCAGTAACATCTACCAAATCGTCAAAGAAACATACAAACAAGTGACACACATGCTCTTAGTGAGACTGCTAGTTTTTCACGTAGCAGGTAGATCTAGGTGATCGGTGCTCAGGCCTCTGCTTGGACTGTGGTTCTCTTTCTGGAAATGTGGCAGCGAGCCCTTCGGCCTTCTAGAACTTGTGCTCCCAGCCGCCTGGAAGCACCTCCCTCCTTTATGGACGGGCAGGATGCTGGGCGCAGCTGAGTCGTCCGGACCTCCTCCCAGGGACGGCCTGAGAGTTCTTATCCCTGGCCAGGCCCCGTGCGTCTCGCCTCGCTCCAGATGCGGAACTGAAGGACCGGAGTTCGAGTCCTGACTCTCTGTTAATAATTAGCTGTTGAGCTGGACAAATCCCTTAATCTCTTTGAGGTTAGTAATCACTACCCCAGAGAGCTATTAAGTGTGTCAAATGAAGTAATAGGTGTGGGAAGGCTTTGGAAACTTACAAGGTCATAAAAGCCGAGTTGTTATTATTTAACGGTATTTGCTGTAGGATTTTCCTACCGCTCCTTCAGTGGTTGGAACTTTTCCTCCCTCTGCCCGCTGTGGGCACCGCCCTCGGGCCTTCTGCTGGCTATCCGGGACGCAGTGGACCCTGCTCCCTCCCGGTGGACTTGCTCTCTCCAGCACGTGTGTACTTCTCTGCTTATAATTACTTCTGTGCTGTTGTAAAGTCGTAACTTTTGATAAATGGAGATGCGTAGCATACATGTTTTAAAGCATAAGACCATGTTTTATTCAGCACCTGCTGGGCATCTGTGTGATTCCGACACTGTCCCGTGCTGGTGGGACCCTCGGCCTTGAGGGAGCCCCTTGTCCGGGACTGGGGTGAAGGCTGCGTAACACGCGTGCAAGGGCGCAGGCTCTCCGCTCACCGGGTCCGGGATTCCTTTCTTCCTTTGCTCTACCGCCCCCCGTCTCCCTCTTTCTTTCCGGTTTACATTGGTGCCCCTGTTTCTCAGTCCCCTACTTTCTTTTCCCCCTAAAAGGTAAGTTGAACGAGTCTTCACGCCTTCCATGAAGGTTCGTTGAGCCCCAGAATGGTGCCGGGCATGTAGCAGAACATCAGCTCGGGGGCCAGAGATCTCGGCCTGCCGTGTTCACAGATGTGCCCCCAGACAGACAGTATCTGGCAGAGAGAGACCTTATATCTGTCAGGTGCGCCGTCACCTTTAGTGGATAAAACTCATTTGTCACCACTGAAAGTCCGCAGTCAGCGGCCACGCAGTGAAAAAGGCACCAGGTGGGCAGGGCCTTGGTCACACCCGAGACACCCCTCGAGCGCACGAACATACGGCGACGCAGGTCTGGGGTGGGCCAGGTGGCCTCCCCAGCGAGTCTCTCTTGCTCCTGATTCCCCCAGGTGCTCCCCGAGATCCGTGTGCAGAAGTTTCTGGGTGAGTCTGCCCACTGTCCCTGTCCCACAGCCGGCTGCGTCCCCACCCCGAGCCTGGCGTGTGGCCGGCGGGGCCTGTCCCTCGGGCGGTGGGACCGTGTGCCTTTGTGCCTGTGGCTCGTCCCCACCCGCGGTCCTAAGTGTGGGTGTTTGTGAATGCACAGCATTTCCTGGGAGCTCTCACACCACGTTGAAGGAGTTTTTCAGAAACTGAGTCCAGGGAGGAGCCGGAGGAGAGCAGAAAGCCCCGGAAACGGCCCGCGGCTGTTGTTGGTGGGCTGGAATTTGAGAGAGGAAAAGGCAGAGTTGTTTAGGAAGACTGAGTGCCTGCTCGTGAGCGGCTCCTGCGTAGCTCTCGCCCCAGTGGGCTGGCACCCCGTGTGGGCACGAGGTGGGATTCCGGGGCTGGCGTGGTGGTGGCAGGTCCTGTGTCACTGGGCGGTGTCCGTGACCTCGGCAGCAGGGTCGACTCGCTTGTGAGCCTCCATCTCTTCCCCTGGGCTGAGCAGGGCAGCCTCGACAGCCCTTGGAAGGTTGTTTTCAGGATGACATGCAGCCACCTGCGTCAAGTCTTTAGCACGTGCCGGGACATTACACTCGGGCGGTGGCTGCTGTTTTATTATTACAGGCGAGTGACTTGGTAGGTCCTGCACAGCGGTGGCTGGACTTTGGTGCTCATGCGGACAATGTGCAGTTTTAAGCTGCAGCCCTTTCTCATTTTAAAATGGGCTGAGTCTTGGAGTCCCCGCTGGAACGGGCAGCGTTCTCGGGAAGTGGTTGGGAGACTCCTGACACTTGGCGCCTTCCTCTCCCTGGCTCGGACGGACTTCCTGTGTGAAGGGCAGAAAGCTCGCGCCTCGTCACAGCCCAGCAGGTCCCTGGAGTCCTGCGTGGTGGCGGCGGGGCCGTTGTTTCCCGCTGGACCAGGACAAGAGAAAGGGACCTGCCTTACTGCTGTCCAGACTCAGGTATGAAGCTACAGATCTGCCCGTGTCCGCCATCTGTGTTCTGCATCTCAAACCGCCGCACGGCCCCTGTCCCCTCGCAGGAGTCCCCTGCAAGGCCTGGGTAGCTCATGGGTGCTGGCAGGTGCTTTGATGTAGATTGTCATGCTTGCCCTTCAGAACGGTTCTACAGGCTGAGTTTGCTGTCACTCCCAGTTTAGAGATGAGAAGACTGAGGGCCGAGATCGCCAAGGCAAAGTTGTCAGAAACGGGGTTGTCTGTCCTCTGGTCTCTCACTGCTGAGCACACGCTCTCTATGGATCGGGACATTTTTCTCATAAAGGAGGAGAGACAGCAGAGAGGAAGCCACCACAGAAAGGGACAGGAAACTCTGGTTGAACTTCGGTGTCACCCTCACCTTGGCCCCGGCCCATCTCCACAGCCTTTCGAGTGAGAGCTGTGCAGTCCACACACGTTTTCCAGGGCAGGCTGCTGCACACATCTGGGTCAGCTTCGCTCCTGTTTCTTCCTTTCTTGTTTTTAAAGTCAGTCGGCGTGGGCCGTGGCTGCACGAGGGCCCGGAGAGATGGAATAAACATGCTGGAAATGTGGACGTTGTTGAGCTGGGAGGCTCCTCAGCCCCTTCCTGGGAGGAGGACAGCGGGACAGCGGGATAGCGAGGAGGCGACTTGGCAACAGCCCACCTCTCAGCTGCAGTGCGCCTGTGACGGCGGACAGGCCGCGAGGTCATCCGCGCATGGCTGTGGCTTGTTTGGAGAGGCTCTGTGGGGGGCTTGGGACTGGGGGTTGAGGTGAGCCAGCGCGGGAGCAAGGGCCACGTCCAGGTCTCCTGGGGCGGAGGGGACGGCTGAGAGTTCTGTGTCAGGGTCTCGCCGGCCTTCAAGGCCCCGCTGTGAGCTGCCCGTGACCCCCGAGCCAGCAGCACCCTCCCATGCGCCCACAGACCCTGGCGGCCGAGGTGACCTTGCCTGGTCCCCGCCCCGATGCCGGGCAGGAAGCCCACAAGGCCACACTCTGTCTGACCTGTCCTGTGACACCCAGTGCCCAGCACGGTGCCTTCTGCCGAGGGGACCTGCCAGCCTGACGCCTAGAGCAGAGGGATAGTCCCTCTGTGCGGGCTGGCTGGTGCAGGCGGCACCCGAGAAGGACCCCTTCCTGTCCCTTCTCCTGGCCTGGGCCACCCGCTTCTGGGGTTTGTGTTGGAGGGAACCAGACGGCATGGTGGCCATCATGTCCCCGCCTCGCTGTCCCTCGGGGACTACAGGGTTGTCGGCCGCTTCTGTGGTCGGGGCCTCCGGACGCCGAGGGGACAGGCATCACATGGCGACGCTGAACTTCCCGTTACCACAGTGCTTCCGAGCTGTGGGCCCGTCTCGTCGAGGAGGCCTGGAGCGGTAGCTCTGGGTTCGAACCTGACCTCGTCCCTGCCCGTGCGGCGTGGCTACAGAAACTGTCTGCAGCGTCCTCACCTGTAAAGCGGCCGGGACGAGAGTCACCTTGGATGACACTGGTGCAGGAGTAGGTGCTGTTCCGGTAGGACTGGCGTTATTTAGTCCGGACCAGAAAGATCGCTGCGCCTCCCGTTCCCGGGAAAGGAGGTAAGAAAAAGTTGAAGGAGTTCGGCGTTCCGGTCCTAAGGCGTGCAGAGGAGTGCTGTGGGCTGCGCAAGGGCGGGCAGAGGGCAGGGCTGGAAACTTCCACAAGTTCGAGGCGTCAGCTACTGTGTATGAGGATGAGGCCGGACCTTCCTGTTCATTCAGCTAACGTTTCTTGAGAGCACGGTCTGAGCTGGTGTTGTGCTGACACAGGACCGAGTGATGGTCCTGCCCCGACCTCAGGAGGTCATTGTCCAGTGGTGAAGATGGGGAGTACTGTAATTCAAGGAGCGGACGCATCTTAATGTAGCCTTTACAGAGTCCTATCAGAGAAAGGCAGATCTGTTCCTGCTTGGAGTGGGTCTTGAAGGATGAGTAGGAGTTGGTCAGCCCGGATGAACCGTCTACAAAGGGAAAAGAAGAGTACAAAGGCAAAGAAATGCTCAAGCCCCTCGGTGCAGTGCCGACCGTGGCTGGCAGGCTGCCTTGCAGGAGGGGAGGTGCTCTGGGGCCACTAGAGGGCAGCACGGGAGAAACCCGCCAGCAGGCATGTGGGCGGCTGTCCTGTAGGTCAGAGTGACAGAATCAGTGAACTCGGTGCGGATGTGAGAAGCTTCGCCTAAGAAATGGGCGCGTTCTCCTGGGCTCATCCACCGTGACGCCACCTCTTCCCTGTCTTTGCTTAGCTGGCCCAGTTGTTCTTTATTTTTTCCTCTCACTTTAAAAACTTGTATTTCTAAGTAAAAAAAAAAAGGTCTCACCTTTGGCAATGCAGTGTAGTTTTCCTTCTGGGAGAGTGAAGAAAATTTAGCCCCTGCATTTTTCTCTGCATGGTAAAGGGCACAGTGTATATACCACATCTAGGTTGCAAAACTGTTTCTAGAGGGAATACGCACGCATGCAAATATATGCAAGTCACGTATTGTGTATGTATGTATGCAAGTTGCCCCTCGAGTTATAAGATTTGCTTTTATATTTGCCACTGTACTTTTCTTTTTCAGGGAGCAAATAATATTAAGTGTTTTAAAAACGAGTGTCCAGTGTAGGGCTGGAAACAGCTCAGTGGCCCAGCATGGGCCAGGCCCTGAGTTCGACCCCCAGCACCACCAATTTAAAAAAAACAAGTCTGAGGAGGAGAGTTGCAAAAACACCTTTCTGGAGTGGAGAAGGCTGGAGTGAGGGGCGGTGTGTGTTTTGGAAGGCGTGAGCTTCTCTTGTTGCTGCCTTTTATGGGTTGGTGATGGCTCCAAAGGTCCTTTTCATTATTCAGTCAATGTGTGTTTGTTGAGCAACTACTCAGCCACCAGCTGCACCTCCAGGCAGGCTTATTTTGGACCGAAAGCTGATCCCTGGCCCGTTCCCGCCTCCCTGGTGTGGCCACAACACGCTGTGATTCTGTCATCGCCTCTCTCGCGGCAAGGCTGCTGCCCAGCACCTCCGTAAACAAACTGTCCGGGCTGTTCGGGTGGGAGCCGGGCAAGACAGTCGTGAGCCTGGCAGTGTGCGGTGGTTTCATGGCTTCTTACACGATGTGCACCTGGCCGTGGCCTTGCAGACATGCGGCCCCTTCCCAGCCGCGCAGACCCGGGCTGCTGTGAGCTGAGGGCTGCAGGTGTGGTGCGCAGGGGCCGAGTGTCGGCTCTGAAGCTGCGTGAGTGCTTTTAACAAAGGCGTTTTGAAGCCAAGCAAAGAAAAACTGTAAGATAAAAATCGAGCGCACGTCACGAGCTCCCGCTTTCCCCTTTACATCCAGCACCAGCTGAGTATCCAGAGCCCAGAAACGACCCTGAAAGGGGTTCGGAAGGGCGAAGCTGGCGGGAATGTTCCACGACATTCAGGCTTTTCAGGCGTGACAGATTCCACGTGACGTTTCAGGTGCAGAGTCTGGGCAGGGATGACTTCAGGACGTGGAGATGAGAGTGCGCCGGGGAGGCCGAGGGAAGGGCACAGATGGCCTGCTCCGCCGGGTGTGCGCCCTTCCTGGGGACGGCACGGGCGGGGGCACAGGGCTACCGCGATTCACACGGTGGTCATCCTGAGTCTCGGGGTGGTGGGGCAGACCCCTGGGCCAGGCCAAGAACCAGGCGCCTGGGTGGGAAGATGGCTCCGACCCCCGTGCGGCGTTTAGAGTCTGGTCCCAGCTGAATTTTCCAGAAGGCTCTACTAGTGCTGGCCACAACCAAGTGCCACAGGTGCGCCTGGCCCTCGCAGCTTCTCTGCTGGGTGGAATCCAAGTCCTGCTCCACAAATGGGCTCAGAAGTGACCAGTGAAGTAGAGCACATTGGTCGAAATCTGTCCCACCCTGTGCCGCCCGCCCCAAGGCACCGCCATCTGTCCTGCCCTGCTCTCTGTGACCTGACCAGCAGCGCTCTTAGGACGGGGCGTCCCAGCTCTGGGGGGCACACGGGCTCTGGGGGCCCTGGAGCCGGGCACGGGACCGTGGGTGACACATGCGTGTGCCAGAGTGGCCTGACCATCGTGGGGACCCCTGTGTCAAAGCCTCCACTGCACCCCCGGGGTGGGGTGGCAGTGCTCTCCCGGGCCCCTCGCTCGCCAAAGTAGGTGTTGTGGTCGCTGGCCTTGGAAAGGCGAGGAACCGAGAGCCGCCCCGTAGCTCAGTGGCGGTTCGGGGCCTTGCTGGGGGTGCTGGGGGTCAAGCCTGAGCCACGCACGTGCTGAGCATGCACTCCACCACGGAGCTGCGGCCCGGCCGCCACGTCCACTTTCCAGTGAGGGGTGTTCGGCACGGGACAGGCCCCTCCCTGAACCCAGTATGCTAAGCACGTGGGGCACACGGGCCCGTCCTGCGCAGAGGCCAGTAGCGCCTGTTGCGAAAGAGCCCCTAGAGAGGACCGTGTGGACGTCTCCTGGGCCACCAGTGTCCTCTGGAACTGGGTGCTGTTCCCGGCGCCCTTCCCCGCCCTACGCTCCACGGCGTAGCTGCTGTGCCCGTTCCTAACCTCAGCTCCGCGCTTGATGCCAGGCCGAGTTCAGAGCTGAAAATAAAAACGATTTTCTTCCTCAGAAGCATCTTCTGCCTCTGAGACCGTTCACAGATGCTCGTAACCTTTCTCGTAGCCAGCACGACGACAGCAAGACCTGGCAGATCTGGATGGCCTTGTGGTGGGGAGGGCAGCTCTCAGCGGGGGCCGGACACGCGGAGGAGCTGTGACGGAGCCCGGCAGGCGCTGAGGCGCAGGCTGACACGCGGTGACAGGAAAGGACAGACCACAAAGCCCCGCCGGGCCAGGATGAAAGGGCCCCGCGAACACGGTATTTAGTGTAAATACACCTGCCATTTGTTCCCTAAAACACTGGCGCCGGGCTCTGAGCTAGAAGCGGGTTGGGAGCATCATGCCTGTGTAGTCGCCTCTGCCTGGCAGACTGTACACTTCGTTCCCAGCAGACCCAGGGACGATGCTGCGGCAGCTTGTACCCACCTCGGAAACTCTGCTTCTACCCAGCCTTCCTGGGCCCACGTGGCTGTGGTAGAGTCAGTGGTTTATTATTATTATTATTACTACTACTACAGTGACTATTATTCTTTTGAACAAGGTCTTCCCTGTGTGGTCCAGGCTGGTCTGGAACTCCATAGCTCAAGGGATCCTCCTGCCTCAGCCTCCCGAGTGCTAAGCTGCAGACATGCACTACTCTCCCTAGCTCACTCTTTCAGGGGTGTGGTCCCTGAATGCAGCTCCACACCACATCAGGTTTCCTCTTCCATTGGTCTCAATGCCCCAATCAGTCCTTTTCTGGCTCATGTTCTAGGTTATAATTATATATTTGTGTGCTTCTGGTATTAATATATCCCTCTTGTCCTGGCCTGGGGGTCCCCCGAGAGTAAGTCCACCTTATTGTCCCTGGAATCCTGGCCCCAGCACAGGAGGATGCTCACCAGCCATTTGTTCTATCAGTGGATTATTGAACATACCGCAAGTAAATTAGAAAGTACAACTAAGCAAATGGGAAGGAAAAAAAATTGTCACAATCGTATAACCAAGGGAAACCCACTTTTCATCTTTAGTGTATACTTTGCCGATGCTTTTCTATGCTATAATACTATGACTTTTCATTTAATGACTTTTGAAAATAGGATTAAATATCCATTGAACATTAATTTGCCATCATTTTATTTAACCAATTTATTATTGTTAGATTCCAACCTGACTATGTAATCTATTGTTTCACGGAAATTGATGCCAAATTATTTAAAAATTCCATCATGCTTACTTATCCAATTACCATTTCACCCTATCCAAGAGGGTGCAGTACATCAGGACTGTCCAGGGAGATGGGGACACATGGCAGGTGGCAGACCCGGGGCCACGGGAAATGGCTGTGGAAGTGGTGGGTCCTCCTGGCTGAAGCAGATGTCCTCGTGTGGCCACCGCGGTGGTGTTATGGCAAGGTGTCTGCTGGCCTGTGTAGACGGGCAACGAAATGGCAGCGTTGGGATGACGTGGGAGCTCTTCGGGCTGACGAGGTGGTGAGGCGGGTCGAGGAGAGTCCCTTGGTGCTGCTTGGGGCAGAGAGGAGCCCTGAAGGAGTGGACTGCGCGGTCCCAAAGCCAGGAGCCCTCCTGGTCTCCCTCCCTCTGGCCCTTGTCCAGTGCCCCCTTGTGGCTGTCTCGTTACTCTCTCCTGGGGCCTGGACCTCTGGGGTGAACCAAGGCCGGATTTGAGTGACTGCAACGCAGACATCGTAGGAATTTGCTTTAGGGACTCACCGCTTGTTCACCTTCTGCTGAAGAAGGGTCCCTGTGAGAGCCGGGAGAGTGGGAGGCTGGCTCTACCGCGACACCCCCCACACCACACACCGGGTACTTATTTCATGCTGCGTGAATCTCGGGACAAAGCAACGAGGTAGCTGCCACCGCTGCCCGACCTAAGACTCGGTGCCCGGGGCTGGGGGGGTGCAGAGCGGGATTTGAACTCGGGCCGTGTGGGTGCAGGGTCTGTGCTTGTGCGGCCTCTGTTCACGGAGCCTCGGCGGGCTGTTAAGCTGGCGGCCCGCTCCTCTCCGGAGCATTTGTGACCCAAGAGCAGGAACCGAAACAAGGCGAGCTCTGTGCTCCCTTTGGGGGAGAGTTAATATTTCACATGCTCTCGAGAATTTAGGAGCTTGGTAAAAACTGACTATTAAGCAGGGATTTTCTTTAATTCCTTTTGTTTAAAGATTTTCTGGTGAAACACTCTATGTACTGTGCCTCCCTCGGAGACGCTGGCGGTGCCAGAGACCGTTAGAGAGTTTGTGTAAATACAGAGCCGGCCAAAGCTGCCCACACACGTCGTGGGCGTGAGGCCGGGAGTGGGGAACAGTCCCACACTCAGCCACACTCAGTCAGTGCGCCAGGGCTGTGCCGGGACCTCACCTGCATCCCCCTCAGGAGACCCCGACCAGTGTGAGCAAGGATCTTGAACCGTTCATCTTTCAAAAAAGATGGGTTTGCTGAGGAAATACACCGGTTGGCCTTCAATGGCCACATTTACTACTGTGAGTGCAGGTCTCACGGACTTACAAGAAACCGACGTTCCTCGTGAAAGGAATATCTAGCGAGAAAATAAAGGGATGGAAACGTTTTGTAACATTCTTTGCAATGACGGTTCCATGCACAGGGCCAAAGGGGAGAGCTGGTTCTCTTCAAGCATCTTTTAAATGTCTCCTTTTTATTTCACATTGTTTGGGGGAGGACTGTAGTATATTGACACATTGAGGAAAAAATGACTTTTTGTTTTTCTAAAACTAATAGGAGCTTGGGCATGATGATTAAGGAGTGAAAAGAGCCGATGCTGATGAATGCCCTCTTTCTTCAGCTGCAAAATTTAATAGCTGCCACCGAGAGGTTTTTCTTTTAATCAGCAAAAAATTTATTTTGTCCTTGACATTTTATGCCAAAACTCAGCCTGGAGAGTATGTTTTACAGCCAGAGCTGAATTGCCCTAAAGGTAGGGTTTCCTTGTACGTGGCATTCATCGAGTTGGCATTTTGCATTTGATAACAAACCCATATTAGTTTATTAGATAACCTCGTTAGTGTTTCAGAAAGATAAGAAAAAAGAGGGGGCACGCAGCATGGTGGGGAGGCCCCCAAGGTCTTCTGGAAGACGAGACAGGAGTACTTGTCCCCAGCACTTCCCAGTCTGTGACTTCCTGGAGCTGCTCCTTTGGTTGGGGACAGTAGATGCTCAAGTCGTCCTGTGGTGCTCGTGGGAATGCACCAAAAGCTTTCAGCGCAGCTCTGGGCCTGCATTTCCCTCCATGTCAGCGACAGATGGTGGTAGAAGCCAACACCTTCCCAGAGGATGCGTTGAGACACGGGGCCTGACACACAGATCTGGAGTAACAGAAATGAGCGGAAAAGAAGCGACTCTGTGATCTAGAACAGCTACCACATGTATGTTTAGGGAGGCAAGATACATAGAACATAAGATCCTGAAAACTGATTTTCTTTCCTGCATGCCAGAGAAATGCAGTTACTTTATTAAAGTGATAAGAAGTCCACCCAAAATCTCATCTTTCTTTCATCTCTGTGTAAGCACCAAGCACACGGCCCACACAAAGGACACTGTCAGGCCTTAGGATGGACCTTAAAGAAATGCGAGACACAGTCCCTGCCCCAGTGGGATGGTGACTGTAACCTGGGAAATCTGATGAAAAAATTAAATATCAAGATAACACCCAGCTGCCAGAAGGCCAGGAAGGAAAGACCCTGGGCCAAAGCGCTGGCCATGGGGAAGGACGAGGGAGCTGAGTTTTAAACAGGAGGTGCAGGCAGAGGGGTGGGGAGCAAGGATGAAGCAGGGCTGGCGCGGAGGGGAAGGAGGTGGCCCGGGAGGAGCAGCGTGGGCGAGGGTGGTTGCAGACGCGCAAGCCTCCTGCGCTCCCGAGTGTGTGTCTGTCAGGCCCTCCGCAGCCGGTGACTCCTCGCGCAGGCCGCTTATCTTCGTATCAGAAGAGGATGAGAGGCAGGAGCAGATAGCAGGAAGTACTTTGCTGTTCGCTGTTTGGCCAAACATAGTTGACATACCAACACCCGTGACCTGTCAGCCGCCTCTCCAGACACTTCATCATTTCCCTGGAATCCACGGGAGTCATTTTTCTGCACATTACGAAGTGTGTTCCAGGATGTCTGCGTCTTCTAAGATGAGTCTGCGTTCCTTCAGCCAAGTGACATTCGCTCTGAGCTCCAAGGAAGCCGCGTGACTCGTTCTTTCTCCAAGCTGAGGGGGCAGCTGCTGTCCTTAGGGACATGTGACATTTTGGTCAGCAGCTACGATATGCCAGGCTCTGAGCTGTGTCCTTTCCTTGTGCAAATGTGTCAGGTTCTGTACAAGACAGGAGGCTTTGTGTGCGCGCGCACACACACACACACAAACACACGCACACGCACACGGACTCATTAAATCATTCGTCATCAGTTACTTCTGCAAATATTGGCCGAGTGTCTACTGTGTGTCAGGCCCCGTGTCTCAACGCCAGCAACGTTCGTGGATGGCTGGTGAGAACCGAAGAATCTGGCAGGCACAGCCGCACCACCAGTGTGGGCATTTCATCCACACTACATTCTGGACTGACCGTTTACTCAGGTATTCTGAGATCTTTTGAGCAGTGTCTGACTCCACAGGAACGTGCCTGTGGTCACGGAGACCCTGTTAAGGGTGGACTGTGACCAAGAGTCTGTGTTTCTGACATGCCTGGGGCGGGGGGACCCTAGAAGTGGCAAGGTTTCAGAGGCCTGATGAACAAGAAAGCCCAAGACACAACAGGCAGGAAGATGTGACCAGTTTCGCCAGGAGCCGGGACCTCATCACTGGCACCTGCAGGGATCTCGGAGCCCGGCCTCCAGGCCCCGGGCGCTGTTTGTAAGCCGGAGCGCACCTTACAGCTGCAGGGAGGCCAGCTGCCTCCTGGGAGCACAGTTTAGTGGTGCAGCTGAGAAACTGGGGGACAGAGGCCAGGCTCACCAACCCGGAGCACTCGCCAAGCCCCGCGCCCCTTTAGGTCTGGGCTTGCCTCTCCGCACAGCAGGCCGGTGACTCCGCCCTGCTCAGCCTAGGGCTGTGGGGGCAGCAGGCAGGCGAGGCTGGGTGTGCGAGAGCTCAGACAGATCAGAGGATGCTGCCCAGTTCTCCCGGTGGGAACCCGCGGGCTCAGCGGTACGCAGGAGATGGGGCCGCAGGCGAACACCTGTCGGTGCTCAGTCTCTTGAGGGTTCCTTCAACCTCTCAGCTTCTTCTGTCCTCAGAGGTGGCGGCTCTTCTGTGCCAACCAGCTTCGTGCCCTTCAGGACTGGCCGCTTCAGCCTCTGCTTGGCCCATAGACACCGTGGACTCTTGTGGCTTGTCCTTCCTTGGCCAGCGTGTGTGAGGCCCTGGGCGCCATCCCCAGCACCACCAAATAAAGGAAGTTCTCAGCAGACGATTTTACTGAATCTGGGCAACACTTCCAGGGTGAGAGCATCGCGGCAACTTCGCCATCACCCAAGTTCACCGTGAGGCATCTAAGCCTCAGCCCGGCTCACTTATCCGGGGTTTTATTTTGTCCTCTCTGTAAAGGGGCGTCTTCCAACTTTGTAGCCCCCAAACTGTGATTACTTCCCTTTCACCAGGCTATAAAGTTAGCAGCCGCTGGTGTCTGGTGAGCAGTCGGCTTCACACGTGTGACTGGAGGGCTGGGCACGAGTTTAGGAGCCAAGAATTCCCTGATCACGCGTGTCTCTCAGAGCAGGAGTGACTCCGGAAGGCCCTGAGTTTACGTCCTCGGCCTCTCGTAGAGCTCTGCAGCTCGCCCCAGGAACGGAGCGCATCAGTCGTGAGCTGTGCTGAGGAACTCGCAGCCGCTTTCCCAGGAGGAAGCCGCCTGCAGCAGCGGCAGTGATGATAAGGACAGTAAGGAAGACAGCGGCCCCTCCCCGGGTGCTGACTCTGTCACGCTGTCGCCGGGCGCGTGCCGTCACAGGCTGAAATGGCTCTGGAGACGGATGTCAAGCAGACCCCGTGTGGCACTGCCCCAGGCGTCCCAGCGCGGCCCGCAGCCCCACGGAGCACGGGGCTGGGTTCCTGAGGCCTGCTGCGGCCCGTGTCCCCGCAGCTTCCGCTGGAGGAAGTCCCAAGCCCCGTGGCGCCTTGAGAAGCTGGACTGCACCGGGGCCTCCTGGTCATTTTTTTTTTTTGGTCTCTGTTTTTTCTTTTTTGGACCAGGAATCGAACTCAGGGCCTCACGCTTGCTAGGAAGGCGCTGCGCCGCCGAGCTACGTCGCGGCCCAGCAGACTCCAGTCCTTCAAGCGCGGGCTACTCAGTTCTCCCTGCTCGGGGCCCTGGGGGTGAACTGAGTCACTGCTGTGGGACCAGCGGATCCCGAAGCTCACTTTCCTCTACAGTGTGTGGTCCTTGATTTTCCTCTGTCCCCCTTTCCTTACTCTCCGTCGCCTCGCCTGAGTCACAGCTGTGCCCAGCTATGCAGTAACCTTAGTCCACTCTGGCCTGGTATGCACCGGATTGTTACTTCTGCCCATGGCAGTCGGCAGGCTTCTCCTGACGCTCAGACTGCCTGTGGCTCCTGCCCTGGATGTCGCTGCCTGGTCTGGCATCTGCCCCCTTCCCAGTTTGGCAGGTGGGCCCATCCTGGCTCCCAGTGCCCTGTCCGTGGTCAGCCTCCTTTGGTTCATCGGCTGCCCCAAGCCCGGTGGCCCGGGGCCCTTAAGAGCCCCTTCTCCTGAACAGCACCCTCCTCCCATGCTGGGCCAGCACATTCACCTATTCTAATGTTCATTGTCTGCTCAGAGGTACCTGAAGATTCTTTGTTTTGAGATGTAGTTTATCTCCCTCCCACTGGAAGGCGACCTCCATGAGTCTGCTTGTGACTCCCTCTTCAGTTTCCTAGGACAGACAGTGCCTGACAGACGGGAGGTCCACAGCAAACAAAAGGTATTGACAAGTTGGAAAATAAAAAGGAAAACTTTCAATATTTATCTTCAACCTAAGGCTTGAGATTTTGTAACAGGGCCTGTTTGGAGGTGCAGGGCTCACTGAAATAGCATTGTGGTTTGGACATAGCTCAAGTGTGTCCCTGAGGAATGAGAGCTGGAAGCCCACCCTCTGAGTGGCAGGTGAGCAGCTGAGGGGCGGGGCTGATGGAAGATGATGAGCTCACAAGGTGCTGTCCTAGTGGGATTCAGTAGTTCTTGCAGGAACCCGGTTAGAGACCACGAGCAAGCCGGCGCTGGGTCTCCCTGACTTCCTGTCTTGCCTTTGATCTCTTCTGTTGTCCGCCCTGAGGCCCTCACCAGAGGCTAAGCTGAAGGGGCCCCAACCTGGGACTTTGCATCTCTAAAACTGAGCTAAGTAAACCTCTTTTCTGTATATTCAGCCTCAGGTATTTTGTTCCAGCAACAGGAAGTTGTCCATGTGTACCATCAGCAGGCCTGGGGTGTAGATATCGTCACTGTAGGCGACAAAACTGTGCTCACAGTGAAGTAAGATAATTTGTCCTCATTATTGCTGCTAGGAAGTGTGGGACTGCTTCCATGCCTGGACTTCAAGCCTCATCTTTTCGACATTGCTGGTGTCCCCACCCCTTTGTGACTGTGGAGACTTTAAGGTTCTAAACCTTCTGTGCTGTTGCTTTCGCTTCCCCAACCATGTGGCCTGTTATGGAATTTTAGGAGTTAAAAAACTGGCGATGCCTCTTTAAATCCAAACGAAAGGTCTCCTTATCCGCAGTTCTTTGAAATCTGGCAGATGAGAAACCAACATGCAGATGGGCACTTTTTGCCAGTCAACTTGATGGCCCGGCGCCCCGGAGCTGAGGGAGGAGACTCAAGTCCCCGCTGCGCAAGCCACCAACACTGCTGGCGAGACGGCCAGTGCGATTTTGTAGCGGGGGCTGGGGAAGGCTCGTGGAATTGATCTCGAAGTGCCTGGCAGATGCAACCTTCCTGAGAATCCAGGATAGAAATAATTAACTCATTTTGGAGGATGGATTTACTCTGGAAAGCGCCAACTGCAGTGAGGGTGGCCCTCTTTGCTGTTGCTCCTGGCACGTGCTCTTTCTTCTCTAGGCCACATGTGCAGCGGCCTGGGTGGTTTGTCTGTTTACCGGCATCCAGAAAAGTCGGTGGGAAAAGCCAAGAGGCCATCGGCACTTCAAGACTGGTGTTGGCACCAGCCATGGTGAGAGGCCTTGCTTTTATTAGCAGCTTCGTCATATGCAGCAGGCGTGGCTGAAGGGCCCATGTGCAGACTCAGAATGCTGATGTGGGCATGGGGGCGAGAGGAGCAGGTATACTGGCTCCCGCAGAGGTCCCGAGCTACAGGCACACCCACCTTTGCTGTGTGGTGATTGATGGGACTCGGTTCCTGTGCCTGCTTCCCGAAACACAACTCAGTCCCATGGCCCTGTGGTGTGGCCTCTGAGTCCCTGTTCTGCCGCTTACTGTTCAGGGCCGTGACTCTGTGGTTTACCTCCCATTCTTATCTGGAAAGTAGAGATGTTAACGGCGTCGTAGGGAGGGAAGGGTACCCCGCACCCTTCTGAGGGCTGCACGCGTGAGTGAACAACAGGCAGATTAACAGGAGAGAGTGTCTATAAACATATTACCTGCACAGGGCATCGTCTGGGTGAAAAGCAGATCCCCCGGCCCAGCCAGGTCCAGAAGCAGGTAGGGGGTAGAGCAGATGATGGTTGCAAGAGATGACGGGCCCTCAGAATAGCACGTGGCCCTCTGACAGCAGGGTCATCTCTAGACTCAATGCATGCAATCCCAGTTAATCCTCGCTGGCTCGGGAAGCGCCCGGGGGGATTCAAGACAACCGAGCTGCTCGGCGGGTTATCTCCAGGTAGACGCGGAACTTAGTGAGAGCCTCGGGCTGCACCGGGCTCCACGCCTGCCCACAGCTCTCTGCCGCCAGCCCATCCAAGTGGCACGGGCAACCGAAAACTATAGTAAATGTTTGAATTAAAAAAAAACAAAAAACTTATCACAGAAAAAGATGTGTTGTGAAGAATGCAATGGGATGTGCTCAAAGCAAGGGGAATGTCTTAGTTACTTTCTCGTTTCTGGGACACAGTACCCAACACCCACAAGTTAGAGGAAGAAAGGTTTATTCTAGCTCACAGTTTGTGGAGGTTTCTGTCCATGGTTGGCTGGCTCCAGACAGGGCGGCATGGCAGAGTAGAAACAGTCGATGGCAGGGCAGGCAGGGAGCAGTGAGACTGTGAGCCTGCTGGTTTGCGCCACCTACACCCACGATAAGTCTTCCGTTGTCCACAGCCGGCACTATGTTAGGCCAGTCGGTGGAATAAACCAGTATCACACACCCATGATCCAGTCACTCCCAAAGCCCCATCTGCGAGCTCATGAGTCTTCATGGGGGCATCATCTAGCTATAAGCCGTGACAGGGGAGTCTTTTTACTATTTTGAGGAGGATTAAGGGCAGTACCTCTTTTACTACGATCATTTTGTTGTTGTTGTTGTTTAAGCTGTCACTGTATCTTTTCATCACCCCTTCACCGATCAAATGTTTATAGCAGTTTGTCAAATAAAAATATGACACTGTGTCCTCTTCCACCTTATTCACCTGATCTGGCATTGTGCAACTTCTGGCTCTTCCCCCAAGTGAAAATGACCGTGGAAGGGAAACATTTTGAATGGATTCAGGACAGACAGACAGCCAGGACAGGCAACTAAAGACACTCAGGAGAGAGAACTCCAGAGCTGCTGCAGGAAGTGGCCAGGATGACGGGATGAGTGTGTTCGAAGTGAGGCTTTGTGAAGGATTCACGGCAATGTGTCTTTTGCTGTAATAAATCTTAAACTGTAAGCCCACATGTTTTGATCGTTCCCTTTTATGTTGGGGTGCCCTTTCTTGACCTCCCCTGGTTTCCCTCTTCTAGTGTTGTTCCAAGAATAATCTAGGGGGAGCACTAGATTGGTGCTGGGCCCTCGAGCTCAACGGGGCCGGCTCTCACTGTCATTAGCCTGGTGGGATCACATCTCTCACACACACCCCACCATCCTCTCACACCCCCTGGAGGTCTCGGGGACTCCTCAGGCGAGCACAAACTCTGACCGATGCTGCCCAGGACTCCTGACTTCTTTCCAAGGGTCACGTGTGCCCTCAGATTGGCCCTGGTGAGGGTCAAAGTTCACAGGAGGTGAGGAGGGGCCTGGACATCTAGCACAGCTGGGGTGATGTCCAGCTGTGCTAGACATCACTTTGGTTTATACCAGCAAACTTACAAATAGGCAGATTGACGTCTCCTGCCTCAGAGACCGGGGCTTTTGCCCTTTTCAGCTCCCACCCTGTGTGCTTCCGCCTTTCTCCTTTCTTGCAGAGTGTAATTTTTGCTTGTCTTTTCTGTCCACAAGGGTGTCTATTCTGTGGAGAACTGAGATTGGTATGAGAAATTTGTGGTTCCTGATCCTGGGACATACATGCTTATGTGTGAGACGGTTGCCTTCGCTGGCCAACTCCTATTTGTTCGTTAAAGCCCATTTCAAATATCACCTCCTCCAGGAGGCTTTCCAAGAATGTTCCCTGCACACTGGAGCTTGTGATTGTCTGTTTGTCTGACTCTCATATTATACCAGAAGCCCCGAGAGGACAGAGACCCCGGGAGACTGTAGTCCTCTTTTATCTCTGTCGTCTCCTGGTACTTGGGCGCTCGATATTTGTTTGTTTCTTGAAATGGTTAGTAAAAGCAAATGGTAAACAATAAAACAACACCTAAGCTGAGTGCCTCTTACAAAGCAGTTCCTAAGCGCCTCTGTGATGACGGCAGCTGAGGTTTCCGAGGGCGCCCTTTTGTCCGGCGGGCGTTCTCTTTCGGATGATCCTCTGAGCTCCTGCCTCATGGGGAAGCGGGATCAACATCGCCACCTTGCAGACCAGTGTGTCGTAACGCAGCGACCCCAGCCGGCACCCAGCCTCTTCCAGCCACGCCAAACTGCCTTTAAATGAGACTCCAGACAGTTTAGGGTCGTTAATGGGACTCTTTCTTCCTCTAAAAGCAAGGTTTGTGACATTTCCGACTCTACTGTAAGCTGACCGAGGTCATCCTCCGTTTGGTCACGGTCAGCTTCCTTGGGCGGCTTTGGGAGCGGCTTCCCCTCCCCAGCCGCTTATGACAGCAAGTTGCAGCTTAACTTCTTCACTGGAACAGGCATTCGTCAGCCAGCAAGCATAAAACTCAGCATGGTGCCCTTTCTTTTAGGCTTCGTGACCTCCCTTCTCCCCGTCTTGGTCCACAGACCGTCGGTGCAGGGAAGTTCAGGCGGGGGGGCGCAGTGACACTGTGACGTCAGCCTGCGCGTCTGTGCCAGGTGGCCGTCTCCCTGTGTAGGCGACACAGGGCCCTGCAGAATCTGTGCCTAGCTGCGGCTTCCAGTCCCGCCCATGCCACAGCAGCGTGGAGCGCTGGCAACCGCCGTGACCGTCAGCCAGCCGTGTGTCTTGAATATCACTCCTGCTGGCCCTTGTTACTTCGTGCTCGTTAATGGCTCCCAAGTGCAGGTCTAGATAGCAGTATGTGAGGTGCTTATGGCGGCATCCTTCACACTCCAGCTAACCAGCATTCCCGTGCCAACACCCCCTCAGGACACTCGAGATGTTATAACGGCCCCGGAAGGAAGGTGGATCTCTGATCATTGCACAACCAGTGTTACCTTAGAAACACACGTGCACACCTCACCTGGTTCTGCAGAAACCACGGACAGGGCACGCTCACAGGTCTGAAGGGGCCTCTGTGGCCGTGGCCGGGGCCAGTGACAGCACCTCAGAGTCTCCGTCACTCATAATAATACGGTGATCCCCTCAGCTCGGGCTGCACTGAGCCGTGTGTGTGACACGAATGCAGTGTGCCCAGCTCCTTGTGTGCCTCGAGAGGCTCTGGGGGCTTGGGGACCCAGGAAGGTGCAGCTAGCCAGGGTGGGACGGAGGGCGCCCGGCTGGTCTCGGGCCCAGCCAGCAGAGGCGGGGAGGGAGAGGGCCGAGGATCCCTCCGTCCAGGAGCGGCCCAGGCAGGGGCGACCTCTCTCCCTCAGCTGTCATCGACGCTGGGAAGAGCTGTGGAGGGTGGCATGGGAGGTGACAGTCATGTCCCCAGCTGGCCCACGGCCTCTCTACTGCTGCCGCAGCCTGGGAGGGATGATGCCCCGCCCCGGGGAGCTGCCCCGTCTCTCGACAGAGTCTCGGGCCCTGTTGTCAGCGGCTCTTCCTCTCATGCTGCCCCCGTTACTGGGTCCCAGAGAAGGCAGGTGACTCCTTGAGCCACAAAGTGACAGAGCCGGGATTTGAACCCCGTCCAGCTGACGCTGCGGGGCTTGCTGGGGGGGGGGGGGCTGTGTCTTCTCAGCTGCTGGGTGCCAGTCCCTTCTACAGAAGCCGGAAAGTGGGGCTCAGGTGGGGGGCGGGCAGGTGCCGGCAGAAGCAGAGCTGGCCTGGCAGCGGGGTGGGGACGGTGTGGCGCCTTCTTCACCCTCCTCCCGACAACTCTTTCTCTCCGCACTCGCACCTGGAGTCCTGGAAGGTGCCCTCCCCGTCCAGGGTGCACAGTCTGGGTTGGGCCGGGACCGAGCTGGCCTCGGGTGGCCTGTGTTGACGATCACAAGAACTGCTCCTCCCTTTCAGTCCCCTAACTAGACACCCAGGATGGATGAGACGACAGGGTGTGGCCGAGTGTCAGGGCGGGAGGGGGTCACCCACCAGGCCCCCAGTGGGACCTGAGGGCTTGGGCAGTGTCGAGGCAGTAGGACTTTGGCCAAGGGCCTGAGTCATTCAGTGAGGCTGTTTCCTCAAATGGGAAACAGGGCTAATGATGCTGCCTGGCGTGGCGCTGCCAGTTAATGTTCCTTTACACCCCGGGAAGTGAGCCTTCAGAGCCCAGTGTGGATTCAAACCCTCATTCCAGTGTCCGACATAACAGCTGCTCAATAAATGTTTGTTGACTGACTCAGTGTGGTTACTTTGCTGTCTTTTGGGAAATGTTGGGCTCTACCGCAGCCTTTAAGATCCTGCTTCCTAGTCTGCAATGTGGCTCAGTATGAGGGCGCTTGCCTAACCTGCTCCAGGCCTGGCTTCCATCCCCAGCTCTGAAAGAAAATCCCGCTTTTTTATGGGCAGAGATAGTAACATTGGTGGAGCATTAGGTACAGCAAAGCATTTCATGTGTTTTATTTAATTACGGGAATCCTGAATGGTATTATGATGCCTGTATTTTAAATGAGGAAATCGGAGCTCTGTGAGGTGGAATGAGAGTCAGGGTGGGGGGGGCAGAGGCGGGTGAGGGCCGACCGTGCAGTCCCCTTGCCCAGAGCATGGCACCAGACTCACCTCAGCCTCTGCCTCCACGTGGGCACGCGGGTCCGCGGGTCCACAGGTCCGGGGTTTGGTCTGGGCTCAGGGCGGTTGGGGGGGCAAGAGGCCGTGGTCTAACCCTAACCCTAACCCTGCGGTATAGCCGGGGCCCTGGCTCTGTGCCGGATCTTCCTGTTTGAACCAGCCCCGCTACTTACCGACCATGTGGCCTTGGGCAAAAGACTTGCGGTTGTCAAGGCTCAATTTGGGCATCTGTCAAATGGGCACAATGCTGTCGCCTGCTGCCGCCCTTGTGGGCTTGCAGCACGGGGTCCAAATGATATTAGGCCCAGGAAGTCTTCCAACGCAGCATAGCATAGTTCATAACAAATGTCAAGTGCGATCGGTGACCAAAAGCCACATTCTACACCTGCTTTCAATTCCTGAATGGATCTTGTGAGGTGATTTGACAGGTAAAACTACTTCCCAAATTCTTACCCCCAGTTTAGATGTGTAAGGACTAGTGGGCTGAATCCAATTCAACACATATTTAAATTTTACAGAAGGAAAACATTTGGGGTGGCTTTGGCAGGGTTTCCTTTTTATAAAATTTGCTTTTAATGTTTTGCTTTTGAGGACTCGGGGTCTTGAGGGATGGGCTGCCCGTATCTGATGTCTGGGCCTGAGAAGCTCTGTTAGCATCAGGCCTTTCAGACGGAGCCTGCCGTAGATTTCCCAGGGCTTTGGATGATGCAAGGGGAGTTAGCCCATTTCACACTGTAAATTATTCATTCAAACGAAAGACAGGGGAGCCAAACAATAATTTTCATGATTCTCTTAAACTTTGACTCGGCAAGAATTTAGCAGTCTGCATCTATCTTCAGTTCTTTGATTTGGGAGAACTCTTTTGGGGCTGGAGGAGGGAGAATAATTTTTATTGAAATGTAAAGATGTGGCTCAGTAATTGCCCCTCTTCCCAACCTCCAGCGAAGGAACAAAAACTCATGCACGTGTTTCTAATCAGCAAAATTAGTATTGCGCCTTTGGCTAGGGCAGCAGAGCGGAGGGGACCGTGTGCTTCTCTCTCGCTCTGCAAGGCCAGCCGTCACTGGACTAAGATGCAGTTCTGCAGCCTCTAGGGACCAGGCTCTGCTGATGACAAGTAAAACTGCGTCTTCAAAATTCAGCAAACATGGCTGAACAGGTAGAGTTGATACTCTTGAAGACCTGGAGGCTGAAAATATAGTAATAAATAGAAAGCAAGGTTTCTGAAGGGGGCTTGGAAATCGGTAATATCGATGCTGATAATGTGGGTACTTAGAAATCAGTATTGATGATAAGGGTGGTGATGAAGGAGGAGGAGGAAGGGGAGAAACTGCCACCCATGCAGCCTCAGTACCGCTCGCTTCGAACCTTTTAAAATGTATCCTCTTAACAGCAAATCCCAACTTACAGCAGGTGTGTTCCAGTCTCATCCGAAGGACGTGGTAAGGAAAGGCCTGTGTCATGACGCGCGCTGGATTCCAGAGGCGAGCAAGTGGACCCTCTCGGGTTCGGGCCCGGATCCCGAACCACTTTGCTGCACTGTTGAGCGATGAAAGCCGACCTGTGCGGGTCCCTGGAGTGGCGTGTGATGTGTGCTGAATCTGAGGTGCCCGGCATGCTTTGGGAAGAGGGACAGAAGAGGCCCCCGACCAGGAGCCCCCCCTGGGCTCGGTCCCCAGGGAGGTTCCACCTCAACCGGGCCCAGGAGGCTTCGGCAGCCGAGGCCACAGCTGCCAGGGAGTGGCGGCACCCGGGTTAGTCGTGGAGGGTGGCACAAGTTAGGCTTGGTGTGCAGCACTAGAGAGGGTGAGTCTGTCCCACGCACACACCAAAAGCAGTGAAAACGCAGCCTCCCTCTGTCCGCTTACTAAGTGTTCTTCATTCTGTGTTTAGGTTATCAAGAGGGCCTCTACGTGGGATTATATATGACATCTGCATACTTGGTTACTGAGGAAGGGAGCCAGGACTGTGTTTAATCACAGACTGTACAATGTCAGGGGAGGTCCTGATGCCCTGTCGTGTCACTGCCCTGAGTGGCAGTAATTTATAGCTTGAGCAGCAACTGGGGCGGAGGGAGCCTTCAAGCCATCAGATTTGTTGGTTAACTTTGGTTAACCCCGAGGTCAAAAGCAGTTTCTGTCTGGCACATTAGATAACTTTGGAAACGCTTGACACGTTGCAGGTAGCATTACAGGAACATCTACACTTGTGATAAAAGGAGTTATTTACGAGGTAGCTGCAGTTTCAAATGCAAAAGAAAGAAGGTCCCGTGACTGATGTGGGCTTTGGTAATGAGCCCCAGTTGGACGTTGCTGGCATTTCTGAGAAGGTGGAAGGGGGATTAGTTGGAAATAAGACCGGAAAGTCCCATTAAGTATGGACCGGGCTTCCAGGGCCTTGCTTGCTGGTCGGAAGGTGATGTGGAGAAAGGGTTCCTGCCTTCAGTCTGCCGCTGTGTCACCAGTCCCAGTGGAAAGACACCCATTTTTTCCAGCTGATCTAGTGTTGTCGGGAATAAGTAGGAGAAAAATATCAATTTGTTCCAAAAAGGTTATCACAAAGCACTTACATCTCTTATGCAGTTTCCTGTTTGGTTTATCAAAGCCAAGAAAGAAAAGGGTGCTCTAAAGTGGAAGTGGGCGCCTTGGGCTCATCTTCTTTCTGCTTTCTTCTCTCCCTGCCTACAGAGCAGGCTTTGTGCTACTCAACAATAAATATCTGCTTTGGGGGGAATAATGACTTTTTTTTTAACATCTTTGCTTAAAAGGTGGAAAATTAGTATTCTGTAGGATGTACACTAACTTAAGCAATATTTTTCAATGAGTGTTGCGAACACTGGAGAAAGAGAAGTAGGAAGAAAGAAATGGTATTTGGCACCACTTAGATTCTGTTCCTCTCCTTTCCTTCCTTGTCTGCTGCTGGGCACATGAGCCACACACTGTGCGGCATGGAACCCGAGAGCCAGCTTGGACTGACACAGCCCGCCAGGCCCATTTCCAGCTGGAGCTCCGGCACAGTGGTGCCAGCCTTCTGCCCGCAGGGCATGACGGGCACCCGCGTTAGCTCCCTGTAAGGTTGCTGCCAGGAGCGGCTAGAGACCTGTGTGCGAGCTCTCCACACACTTGTAGTGCAGAGAGGTGCACGGTGATTGGAAAGAGGCCACCTTTGATGCAAGCCCCTTCACATCTGCTGTACCAACCCAGGGCCTTTCATTGAATGAATGGGGAAAACAGCCAATAGACAACTTTCTATCTCGTAAGTGGCCCATTTTTTATTATGTGCCCAGTGTGTTTCTTGCCTGAACTTTTCTTGGCTGATAGTTTTTATAGCTGGGAGCAAATGATGTCGTCTCTCAACTAGGAGATGCCTGATAATTGTCTAAGGAAATAGGCAAAGATGTTACTAATTTTCTCCACAAGGGTCATGCTTCACTCATCTTTCGATGTCTTAGCCGCTGAGGCTTAGCATGGCATTATGCATTTGCCAATGAGCAAGACATCTGTTTAGATGGAATTTGCAGTGACCCTGGGCCATTCCTTTAATGACATCCTAGACTTGCTCCCACTTCCTGTTCTGAACTGGGGCTTGAACTTTGACAGTTGTGTGGGTTAGGCTCTGTATTGGTTAGGCTTCCCATTGCTGGGATGAAGCACGTGACACAGCTTTATAGAGGTTTCTTTTGGCTCATGGTTTTGGAGGTTTCAGTCCATGGTTAGCTGTTCCCAAGGCAGAAACATCATGGTGGAAGGGTGCGCAGAAGAAAGCTGCTCATGTCGTGGCAGCTGGGAAGCAGAGAGCAGGGTGAGAGCCAGGGAGGAAGGGCCAGGTAGAGTCCCCCAGGTAAGGCCCCCATGACCCACTCCTCCAAGTAGGCACCATCTCCTAGTTGTCCATTCAGCTCTGAGCCCATTGATGGGTTAGCCTGTTGATGAAATTGTGCCCTCACATCCCAAATACCTTTTCGGGTATCTCCTAAACCAGTCAAATTGGTGATCCAGGTTAATGGGCGCACTCGTCTTCCTCTCTGGATACCCCGTCAGGTGCCAGCACGGTGCTAGCTGGCCCCTTCCCCGTTCTGCAGTGAGCTTGTTAGATGGCCTCTAATTGCCAGGCTGCTGCCCTCATTTCCTCTCATGCCACTGTGGATATGTGCTGAACCACTCACACACATGGTGACTTGCCTCCGTCTTTGGCTTGGCTGGCTCATAGAAGTGAGTCATTCTAACGCTGTGTAGACTAAGAGCATTACCATATTGCCAGTTCAGCTGTGAGTCGGCACCTCAAGTACTCTGGGAGAAGGGAGTTGTCTGAGTTAGAAGCGAGATGTGGAGCAGAGGAGGAAGCTACCATTCTGTTGGTGCACTTTTAATGGAGGAAATGACCTCTGTACGTTTGGACCAGCTGCTTAGTCCAGTGTTCCCATTGCCAGGGAGCCCAGGTCTGCCGGTCCCGATGCCCATCCAGCATGCAGAGGTGCAGACTGGTCTACGTGGTGCCTGGAATCCTCACCACCAGCAGTTCTCTTGTCCGTCCCCCAAAATGCTGGCTCCCTCTTCTCCCCACCGCAGCCACGGAAGCCTCCCCGATCCCCCTCGCGGAAGCCCTGTGACTCTGCCCCAGAGCCCCTCCCCTCGGTGACTGTCCCCAGTGCCGGCCACTGTGTGCAGCTGTGGTCTCTTTATGGCATCCGCCTCTCGTCTCCACACCTACCTCCTTGCACGGCGAGATGCTCCCCAACTGCTCCCTGGATTATTGTTCAGTGAAACCTTGATAGAGCCGTAATTTAATCACTTCTCTCATTAACTAGGCTCACATTTTTTTGTGTTTTGTTTAAATTTTAGAATTTATGAAGAAGGGAGTTTCTGCTTTTATTGTGCTTCCTAGAACACCCTGGCCCGTTGTCTGAAGGAGAAAAGTCAGGTTGATTCCCAGAATGTCTGCTCATTCCTTAAAGAGTCGGGCAGGGGCCCTCTCCCCTCTTCCTTCTCGTTGTGTCAGCCGTGGTTCCTACTTTTGTGGCACATGAGAACCGTCAGAAGGCCTTTTAGAAATCCTGATGCCCGGGTGGCTTCAAACCAATTAAATCAGATAGCGGGGGGGCAGGAGGATTGGCGGGGGGCAGGAGGATTGGCATCGGCATTTTCAAAAGATCTCGGATGATCCCAGAGTCCAGTGGAGTTAGAGAATGACTAGCATATAAATTTGTTTCCAAAAAAGTGGAGTTACAATCACTAGACTTTGCTTTTTTTCCTGAAATCAGAGAAACAAAGCTGAAATATGTGCTTTTGGGTAGCATGTTCGATGTTCCGTTATAATGAAAGGGAAAATGTCGTAATGTGTCAGAGAAAACATGACTCACTGCTATGGGTTGGCTGCCCCTTCAGAGTCCCTGTTGGAGCTAACTCCCTGTGGGTTCGGCAGGGGGGGTCCCAATGGGCCTGGTGGGAGGTGATGCTGTCGTGTGGGCTGTGCCCTCCCGAGTGGATTAATTCCCTCATGGGTCAGTGGACTGGCAGGTTATCTGGGGAGTGGGTCTGCTATAAAAACCAGCCTGTCCGTGTCCCCGGGATCTGCCCTGTCGCCCCATGGTGTCCTGAGCTGTCGAGGGTACTTCGGAGAGTGGCTGCCAGTGAGAAGGCCGTCACCAGCGGCCACCCACAACGGTCTGCTCTCCAGATCTGTGCGCTTTCTTCTTTAGAAATGACCTTGTGTGTGATGTCCACTTATAGCTACATTAAAAACAATATTTGTTGAAAGAAAAAGACAAAAGGAAGGAAAATGCTCTGCTTTGTGCGCTCTGTGGTGTGTCTGAACGTCTGTGGTTTGCAGCCAGGCGGGCCCGGGTTTGAATTCTGATCCTGCAGCTCGCCTTGTGTGATCCTGAATGGGGAATCATTCTTCTCCCAGGCGCACATGTGAACACGGAAGCTCCTACCCAGGAGGGCTGTCGAGACCCCAGAAGTCGTGACCTCTCGGGACAGATCTCTGAGTGGGACTTGTCTCCCCTTCCCGTTCCTGCTGCTTTCAGCGATGGACTCAGCTGCTTCCCGAAACCTGTCACCGGAGAATCTGCTGCAAGGGTCCCTGAGGCTTGGAGGGCCCCGACACCCCCACACCGTGTGTTCCGAGGGACCAAGTCTGGCTCCCTGCGCTTGTTTCCCGTGGGGGAGCAGAGTGTGATGGGACAGGAAGAACCTGGGACTCGGGTCTGAGCTCCTGCACCAGGGATGGCTGAGGGCACCCTCTGCTGTGTCCATTTTCCGGAAAGAGGCAGAGGACAATTGTCTGGCTCTGAATGGATTTGTGACCCACGTAGGAAAGGCAGCTTTCATTCATTCTGTTGCCTGTTGAACACCTACATGCCAGACGAGGTAGAGAGGGGCCACGTTATGCCACCTTCCACGGTAAGGAACTGTGGATCTTGAGGAAAGAGGCTGATTTCATGGGTTGGGCAGGGAAGGTACAAATTAAGCCTGGAACATTTTGTTGTGCCAGCAAGTATGCAGACATAATCAGTGGTGTCTGGAAGATAGAGGAACCAGCCAGAAGAGGCACATCTGAGACACTTTTGAGTGATAAAATATATAAGGATAGAAATGGGATTTTACACTGAATACAATAGGAATACGTCAGTCTATTTTGTGATGGGTAGATAATAGGTAGGCAGATAGATAGAGCTCCTCCTTACAGTGTAATGCCAACTGATATTTGTGGAAGAAATGGTGGATTTCAAAAGTAATCATTTCGTAACCCTAGAATTGTTTGAACAGGAACCATAGATGGATGTTCAATGATAAGGAACAGGATATTTGTGTGGCTTTTAAGTATCTCCTCACATTGCTGATTGGCTGAGAGTGAGCAAATGGCACCTGTACAATAGCAGCCTAAGTGGACAACATCTTGGCCAGGTGACCAGGTTAATATCACCAGCGAGAAGCAGACGGACATCATACAGCATCCAGCTGTGCAGATCCAGGTGTGCGATACACTGTAAGGAGCCCAGCATCGCGTGTCTGGTATTATGGCCAAGAATGTGTAACCTGAATATAGTCATAGGGTACATCCATGTGAGCAACATCCTCTGTAGTCGCTGCCTATATGCTTCACAAGCTGGTGTCGCGAAAATCCAAGGCTGGGGGACTGTTCCAAGCTTAAAAAGACAAAAGACACGTGATCGCATATGCAGAAAGTGATCCTGGACCAGGTTTTGTGCTGGAGGGAAAATGCAGTGAAGGATATTAATTGAAACAATTGGGATATATCCACTGGACCAGATATATATCAATATCAATTATCTCTATCAATTATCTCTATTTATCTCTGAAATACCGTATTTATATTAAAATACACACCAAAGTGTTAAAGGCCAAAGGGGCATACGCAGCTTAGCCTTCAATAGTTCAAAAATACACACAGAACAATAAAGGCAACAACAAACAATGTTGAAATTGACAAATCTGGGTGGAAAAGAAGGTATGTGGGAGTTGGCTGGATTGTTCTTGAAACTGTCCCATAAATTTGAAAAATTTTCGAAATAAAGGAGTTTTTTAAAAAAAATAGCGGGTACAGTAAATAAGTGCAACTCAGCACTCCGCCACCACGATCGTCTTTCTTCAGGCAAGACCTCGCACCTTCCTCACCGTTGCCTTTCCTTCCCTTCCCACCTGGAGATAGCACAGTGCCAGCCCTCTTGCTTTGCAGGACGGATGCGTGTGTGTCAGGCGTCCCAACCAGAAAGGACGTCTTCAGTGACATTTTAATCTAAACATGTCCACACCTCCTGGACTCTGTACTGATCTGAAGGCTTTGGCCCCTTCGATGAGCAGTTACTTGTGTTTATAATTGTGAGATAATGATTCTCCTCCTACTACCACCGTTCATAATAGCATATCCAACACTTGTACGGTGCTCTGTGGCCTTCACTGTGCCTTCTGTGTGCTGTATATTCTCATTTAATCTTACAAAGCCCTATTAGGTAGCTACAGTTGTCCCTCAGGGTCTGAGGCCTGGGTCCAGACCTCCACGGACACCAAATCTGCAAGCACTGAATTTTCTTATATAAAGTGGCATTGGTTTTGCCAGTCATCTACATACATCCTCCTGTA
>PVJO010014743.1:0-47251 GCA_004026905.1 Hystrix cristata | reverse complement strand
CATGTATTTTATACATTAGCCTTCTTCAAGAAAATAAGATAAATGTGAAATCAGATCTTCTTGTGTCAACTTGTTCGGCTTGTGGAGTGTTGCTGGAAAGATGTTCTTATAAAAATAGAGCCTATGACCTTTCTAGGGACACTCGATGTGCTGCATGTTTTTGTTCTGTTTTTGACCCAAGATAATATTTATCCAAGTACAACCTTGTCTGCTAGAAAATGCTGCTTCTTACTTTAGAAGTCACCCATGGAGACATTTCCCCCTCAATCCTCAAGTTACTGATTTTTTTCTTAGAATTGAGAAGAGTCATTGATTTCCAAATCCATACCATCATGTTACAGCAGTTTAAGCTCCTCTTTGGTAGCCTAGATGCTTCTTTATCTCAGCATATGACCTCGTTTGCCAGGTGAACTCGAGGTACCATCTCTCTCAGGTGTGTATACCCAGCCCTTGCCTCTTTACCAAGGAAGCTTCTGATATTATAGGAACCATAATTCATTATTATCTCTCTGTCCACATCTTTACAATCTGTGTTTGTCGCTTTGGGTATCTTGCTTCAAAAAAAATTATGATTCCTTAAGTATATCATCATCAGTGTAATTTGGGAGTGTTTCATGCTCATAATTATGCTTAAGTGTACAATCCTAGAATAGCTGTTAGCCCTATAGATATTGTTTGTTGATTTATTGTCACTGAAAATAATAACCTGCCTTTTCGGTTGTATGATCATTTTCCTAGGCTCGCAGGCCGAGTTGGACGGGGAGGGAATGTCTGATGTCTGGTAATGATGCTTCCAGAGGAATCAAATGAAAAACATAAGCTCTTGTTTAAAAAAGTTGGCACTTAGGAGACAAATGTGCTATAATGAAATTTTGTTTATTTTTTTACATCAGCACCATACCAGACGCAGCACGTTTGGAAACCATCATAACACAGATGAATGCTCAGTAGAAACTCTGATTGAAAGCTGTTTCATAGCTTCCTGGTGTTTACCATAATTTATGGTGGAAGCAATATTTCACCTTATGGCCATACCATAATTTAGCTAATAATTTTAATTTCACCAAAATAGAATACTGTAAGTGCAAATTAAAACAATAAAATTATGTTTTCATCTATTGTCAACTAATTTCTACAATAAAATTGATTTTTTATGTTGACACTGTAAAATAGTATTTTCCTAACTTTCACGGAAGGCAGCTCACAAATGAGTGTTGAGTCTTAAAAATGTTCATAGCCTCTGTGCTAAGAATTTATCCTAAAATAATAATTGAAGAGATATGTCAACATTTATGTACAAGTACATAAACTATATGCCCAACTGGGCGAACTGTAAGTCCAATCATATAACTGTATTTCCTGCCTTCCTGACCTGTCTTCCTTCCATTATTAGTGAGAGATGTATGGAGTCAGTGTTGAGACCTGAGGCTTTGATTTACCTTCTTCTAGGTCCTTAGTGTCCCCATGGCTTGCAGGAGTGATGAGATACTTTCTATTGTCATAAAGAGTTTAATGCACGTGGCTGGCTGCTGGTGTCAACACTCTTAACAAACCCCATCTTTCCCCAGCTGAAACGAGGGAAAGAAACTTTCCCTTGATGTTTTCAAATTACAGCTGGAAGCCATTCAGTAAGGTCACCATATTTTGTGTTTTGTGAGACTCTTCATTACAGGATCCTATTAAATAATATTACTTTCAGGGAACTTACAAAGTGATGATGATGATGACAGTGATTATTACAATTAGCAATGAGTCCTATTATTATTAAATGATTCTGTTAATTAAATGTGAATTATCTTTGGAGAACAGAAAGAAAAACAGTTTACTTCTAGGAAACTTGTTTATCAGTAATCATTCTCTATAAAAATGGCAGGAAATCCAACAACATTGATAATGCTTCTATAATATGAATAAAATGCATACTATGGAGCTTGAGTAAATAGAGATTCATATGTATTTAGGAAAAACAACTCTGTAAACATTAAAAAATTTCACTAAATGAAGGCAGTTGTTCAATGAGACAAATAATATAAATTCAAGAACAGTGATTCTGACTAAATTGTTTAAAAAGCCTATGAATCTAATTATCTAATGTACTTTACTTAGACATAGTAATTGATTCAAGTAAGTACTAATATATTTGCAGTTAGATCATGGGAATCTAAATTTAAATTTTCTGTAAAAATTATCCTAAAAGGATCCTAAAAGCATTCTTTCTATGTTCCTTAGGCATTTCAATGGGTATTAGCTTATAAACAATGCAAGCCAAAATCTACAAGACATTTTTAGTGATTTCTTTGAAATTTTCTGAATGTCAATTTTAAGATTATACTTTTACTGGGGGATTTTTCTCAAGCTATTCAGAAAGTCAATGTCTTTAAAGTTGTACTGCATGCATTCATGAGAGAAAGAGAGGGAGAAAGAGACAGAGAAAGAGCAGAGAGAGAGACAGAGAGACAGAGGGATACAGAAAGACAGAGACACAGAAACTTTCAGCTAGACAAAAGACAAAATTGATTCTGCTTTTAAATATCAGGTTGAAACTCTCTTAAATGTTGTGTTCCCAAAAGCAACACTACCCCAATCTTTAATGAATATGCAAAATCTATAAAGGAAAATAAGAATTGTTATGGAAAGACATTAGTATACAGCATGCTATTAGGGCAACTTACAGAAACAAGTAGAGTATGCCATTTAATCAATGACTTGAATTGTAGAATAGGTCAGATCTATATTTATTTTCTCTAAAGAAAAATATAATTAAAGATTTATAAAACTACACCAAAAGAACAGCACTTTTTCCTATTTTAAAAAGGCAAACTAGTATGTATATTTGAATGAGGCAGGTTGATAAAAGGGAAATAGAAGTAAAAATAATGAAATACAGAGCAAGTATTTCAGTGAATATATACACAAACAGAATGAATGTGGACTGTATTTGGGGAATTAAACTTTAAGAATGCACTTATTTGTCTCACCCTTTTCCCCCAGGGAGAAAAATGGTGGTGTCTCCTAAATATATGAAAACAGGCACTGGTAAACGAAGCAAATTAATCTATAAGATTGACAGGATTGTTTGTAGAAAGCTCAGTAGCTCAGTTTCAGTCTTCATAACTCCCATTTGCAGAAATTTTGTGGGCTTCCCAATGGGTATCTCCCAAGAGAGCACCAGTGTGCACCATCTCCAAGCCATTTGTCCAACCTCCATTTTTCATACTGCCCTGTTCTCCTACTGAACTTAACACGTGTTGCTGATTTCATAGCATCACTCATCATTCCTTCTGCCTAATACACCTTCTGCCAGGTCCTGCCTTTTCTTATAATGGCATCTGGTAATTCCTACCCATCTTCCAGGCTTTGCTGAAAGACCATCTCGTCTATGAAGTCCTCCTAATTACTTCAACCAGAAATTATCCCATTTTTTTGGAGCCAGTCTTCATCAATATTTCACTTTTAATATCTGGCCTCTGCTTGTGTATTGTGCAACATGATCACAAAATGAAGTTTAAGCATTAAAGAAAAAAGAAATTATCAAAGCCACCTTGCAAATCTCTCTCCCTGGTCCTACACCTTTATCTTTGTACTACTGCACTTTGAATAGCAATTTAATTTTTTCTGTCTTTTTAAATAATAAATTCCTTGGGGGTAAATAATTTAACCCATTTCTTTTACAGTAGAAGTTTTCTTTACCGAAAAGTTTATTTAGAAAACTTTCATATGCTCATTTGCATTATTAATCTTTTAAATGGGTTAGTGCATATCGTTTCAAAGATTTTTTTTCAGGACTTAGTTTTAGCAGTATATGTTTTCAACATACATCATAAAATGTACACAGATAATGTATCAGATAATGATAATTGTTAAAAAAAAAATAAGAAAAGGGGGATGTAAAGTGTAAGGATGGTATAGTGCTGAAATTTTAGATAGGGTTGTCTGGCAAGGCCTTAGTGAGAATATACCTGAGGCCATACTAATAGCAGTCGCATGGTAGAGAAACACTGAACAAAAAAATACACTAAGATTTTTAGACACAATCTTAGCTAAGACATTCAAATTTGGGGGGCTTCAATTTCCCCAGTTGAGAGTGGAGTTATGGTGAGAGGGAAATCAGAACTACAAGAAAAACATCAATCTACAAATGCAACCTGAAACTAAGCTTTTCTCATTTCATAGAATCTTGTTATAGAAATAAACTCCTTAGGAACATGAAACATACTATTTTAAAGGAAGCAAACATTATCCACATGTCTTATCACATATCATCTGTAATACCCAGACACGGTGAGAAGTTGGAGATGCAAAGAACCATAGAGTGCAGCCTACCTGTAAGACGACACAGTTGCTGGAATTAGCAGACAGGGATTTTTTAGCAGTTACTCTAAATATGTTCAATGACATGAAAGAAACATGACATGATAATGTGTTAGTAATAGCAAATTTTCATTCTCTATAAAGAAGTAGCAATGAGTACAATAACCAAAGGAAATTTTAAAACCCAAAATTTCAATATCTGAATGGAAAATTCGATAGACTTAATAGAAAATTGAAAGGTCAATACACTTAAGATAGATCCAGAGATATTTTTTAATATGAAGAATAGAGATAAATAAAGAACTGAAGAACTGAAATAAAAATATACTGGCTTCAGTGACCTTTGAGGAAATATCAGTTTCACATTTTCACATCTGTGTAATAGGAGTTTCAGATGCAAAGGTGAAGAGTACAGAAAAAGAATCTTAAAGAAATAGAAGTCTAAGTTTTCCCACCTGGGGGGAAAAAATCAACCTACAAGTCCAAGAAACTTCAGTGGGTTAAAGGAGTTTCAACAAAAGCAATCTACAACCAAAATACATCACAGTAAAACAGTTGAAAACAATACATAAATAAGGCAAAAAAACCTTAAAAATAAGGCAGAGAAAACATGACACATCATTTACAGAGCAAAGTGTGTTTGATTTAAGGTGACAGCCTCGCAGAAATAACATGAGAGAAAAAAATTGACAGCTTAACAACATTGAAAGAAAGAAATGTTAACCCAGAATTCTATATCTAGGAAAATATCGCTCATAGATGAGGGAGAATATTTCGTCATCGGATTTTTAAAAGTTGAGAAATTTGTCACAAATACATCTGCACTATGAGAAATAGGTAAAAAGTTCTTTAGGCTATAAAAATTGATGCCATATGGAAAATCATTCATACAGAAAATAATAAAGAGGACGAGAAACAGAAAAAAATATGGGCTAATATAAAAGACCAGCCCCCACAGTTTCCTCTTAATTTCCTTAAAAGAAAAATTCACTTTCACAACAAAAAAAAAAATGTCACCATAAGAAAGTGATTTATAACGTACAATGAAGTAAACAGAATACCACAATAGCAGGAAAGAAGATATCAATGGGATTATATTATTATAAGGTTCTTAATTGAAAGGTCACAGGATATGAATACTGATGTGTGCAGAGTAAATTTTGAAGTAAAAAAATATTATTTCGACATATATTTTGTTAAGCAAAGGATACATATTATAGTCTTTATAGTGACCATAAAAAATACAGAACTTCAGTTTAAAATAGGAATAGAATACAAAATAAAATAATTAAATCATTGGTTAACTCAATTAATAGTGGGCAAAAGGTAATTGGGGGGCAATAATAATAGAATAAAAAAGTTGGAACAAGTGAAAAACAAATAGTAATATACTAGATTTAAATCCAAATCTATAGGCCTGGGGATTTAGCTCAGTGGTTAGAGTGCTTGCTTTGTAAGCACAAGGCCCTGAGTTTGATCCCCAGCACCGAAAAAAAAAATCCAAATCATTAATTACATTAAATGTAAATAAACTACACATTCCAACTAAAAGGAAGACATTCTCATGTTGGATAAAATATAAGGCCCAGCTACACATTCCTACAAAGGTTGCTCTTTAAATACAATGACACAGAAGAGTTAAAAGAACAAAGATGAGAAAGGAAAATGCTGCGCACAATAAGCTTTAGAAAGTAAGCAGATACAAAGTAAACTTCAAATCAGACAGGATCTGACAAAGTCAAGTCAGACAAAGTAAACTTCAAGAAAAGTGATATTACCACAAGGAACAATTCATCATGATAAAAGAAAAATGGCAACAATCCTAAAATGGTATTTCTATAATTGAATCTGTATCCATAATTTCTGTATTCTTGAACATTTTTCAAAATATTTACTGAAAGAAGGTGGTTAATATCTTCAACTGTGATTGTAGATTTGCCTATTTCTTCATATATATAATATATATATACACATATATATCACAGAAATAAAGAAAGAAATAGGCAAATATATTTATGTATGTATATATACAAATAAAGAGCAAACTAGAAGATAGATAAATAGGAAGTAGGGAGAAATTAAAATAATTCCCCAAATTACCTATTCCACTATTTCAAAAATATTTCAATGTATATGCTAATTTGTTTCATTTATCCTACTAGTTTCTCTTAGCTCACTGAAAAGAAAGTTTTGTGCTATTATCCTTTTCTTTATTCTTTGTAAGAGAATATTTTTGTCTGTGTCTTCCACTCTGAGTAACTACTTCAAGGATAATGATACACAGTATATTAATCATTGTTATTCTCTTATGATTTTGTTATGAAGCATTTGTGTTTTCATAAAATAGAAAACAAATGTGTAGCTTTAATTTGCCTGTACTAGAAAACAAGAGCTAGTTAAGGACAATAATCTAAGTATCTATGTCCAGAAGCTAGAAAAAGAAGAGCAAATTAAACACAAAGTACAAAAAAATCCCACAAAGTACAATAAAAAGAGGAAAAACTAAACATAAGAATAATAATTAAATAATAAAATACAGTTAATAAAATAGTAACAATAATTAATAAAAAAGAAAAATCCATAAACACAGAAAATCAATCAAAAGTTGATTCTTTGAAAAGGCAGATAAAATTGATTAATCCCCTAAAAACTCTCACTAAAACAAGAAAAAGAATTTTATCAATCTGATAAAGTTCGTCTATGAAATATCTACGACTAACAACTTATTGGATTAGGCTAAATTGAACGCCTTCTTTTTAAACTTGGAAAAGGACAAGGATGCCTGCTCACTTAATAAACATTGTACGATACTGAGAGTTACATCACGTTCTCATGAATACTCAGTATTGCTAAGATGTCTTTTCTTTGTAAATTGATCTACAGATACAACCCTCTTCCAGTTAAATCTCTGCAGGTTGTACCAAAGTATGAAAATGCAAATGACCATAATTTTGAAAAAGCTCAAAGTTGGAAGGTTGATACCAATTGATTTAAAGGCTGACTATAAAGTGCCAGTGTTCCCTTCTCCACTGTTGGTGGGAGTGTAGACTGTTACAGCCACTATGGAAACCAGTGTGGAGATTCCTCAGGGAACTAGGACTAGAGTTTCCATTTGATCCAGCTATTCCCCTTCTTGGTATCGTCCCCAAAGAATTAAAAGCATCAAACCACAGTGATATATGCAGACCCATGTTTATAGCAGCACAGTTTGTAATAGCTAAATCTTGGCAACAGCACAAATTCCCGTGAACTGTGGAATGGATAAAGAAAATGTGGGGTTTTTTTTATACAATGGAGTACTACTCTGCCATAAAGAATGATAAGCTTGAGATATTCCTAGGTAAATGGATGCATCTTGAGACCATACTCTTAAGTGAAATAAATGGGACACACATGTTTAAATACTGCATTGTTTCTCTGGTGTGAGAAACTGAAAGTGTAAATAAAGACTAAAATGTATTATATTGGGAAAGGGAAGAAGGTGTTCAAATGAGAAAGGGAACAAGGGAGGGGGAAAGGAACAGAGGGACAAGAGAAATAAGAAATGGAAGGAAAAATTGGAAACAAAGCTTTTGTAAATAAGGAGGGAAGAGGGGGGTGAGGGGAGGGGAACAAAAAAGAAAGAAGCAGCAAGATATATCGTGTACAGGTACAGATCCCCTCTGATGAATGTTATCACTATGTACATCTAAAATGAACCATTAAAATAAAATTAAAAAAAAAATGAAGCACCAGTGTTAGAGTGTGATATTCACATGAAGGTTTATAGTTAAATATAACAATGTAACAAAATGTACTAATATGATGAATTGATTCCAACAAAAAGGGGGAAAAATATCACTCCAACAAAGGATGTTGCAACATCTGAATATCCCTCAGAGAAACAAGAGCTTCAACCTTTACTCACACGGCAACTAATTCAAAATGAATCATAATCTTAGAGGTAAACATGAACTATAAAGCTTGGCAAATACGCTTCCTAAAAACAAGCTTCAAACACAAAACTTTTAAAAAAGCCGAGGAAAATCTCTGAAATCTTGGCAAAAGCAGACATAGACAGATAGTAAAAGCTCTGAACATATAAAAGTTGAAAAAATTGTTACTTTATCATAAGCAGAATCATCTGCTTAGCTAAAGACTATTAAGAAAATGAAATGGCAAGACACAAACAAGAAAAACAACCGTCCTAATACATAGATCTTCATATACTGTATTCAGAATATATTGAGAACCCTTCAACTCAAGAGTTTTATTACAATAACAAGCTCTTCACAGTGTAAATTGTATGAGTGGCTGATAAGTGCATAAAAGCTCAACATGATTAAACTTTGGAAAAGTGCATATTGAAACAATAACAAAGACATTACACACATAAGAATGACTAATTTCTAAGGTTTACACAAACAGTCAGTGGTGAAGAGGTGGAATATCTGGGAAGCATCATTTCTAGCAGAAGTACAAATAATACAACCATTTTGGGAGAACTGTACTCTATTCTTAAAAAGTTAGCACACGTTATCCTATGGCCCAGCCTTTTCACCTCTAGGTATTTACCCAAGAGAAATGAAAATATGTCCATAAGAAGACTTATAGATACCTGTTCATTGTAAGATTGTTTATTGTAGTGTTTAAACTAGAACTAACCCAAATTTCCATCAGTAGTGAATGAATAGACAAATTGTGGAATATTCATATAAATGGAACACTTCTCAGCATATAAAAACCCAAATTATAGACACACGAGACATGAATAAATTTCACAGACATTATATTGAGCTAAAGAAGCCAATTAGTAAATACATAGTGTACAGTGTGACTTCATTTTTACATAGTATTAGAGTACGTAAATGTAGTCTATGGTGATTATACTACACAAAATTACACCAGTGGTTGCTGGGGTAGGCGATGAGGATGAGGAAATAGTGAGTAATTGCAAAGGTCATGAGGTGACTTTCTGATTAGTATAAATGGTCCGTATGTTATCTGGGCTGGTGACTACATAGCATGTTCAAGTTGCTACTCTCATTAAACCTTAGGCTGAAAGCATTAACAAAGTGTTATATATAAATTGTTGTACTCTAATGTAGTTTATTAATAAAAGGAAAATAAAAAATAATCAAATAATACACCACACAGTAGTTGGCACCTAGTGTTAAATATTTAATTAAATGAATGCCTTTGCTAAATGCTTGGGAGATACAAAGAAGGAAACAAACCAATCTACCCTGGTTCTGTGTTTCGAGTTTTTCCAGTTCCAAATATTTTAAGTACAAAATGTTGTCACACATTCCACAGTGTATTCTCCACAGACCAAAAGAAAGAGGTGGCAGGAAAGTTGCCAGAGTAATTGTAACCTAAATTTTCTTGAAAACCACTTTATTTTTCACCTCTATTTTCCTGGCGAAGGTCAGAGAGTTCTGTATATAATGACTGATCCACTTTAGTGGACGCATGGATGGATGGATGGATGGACAACCCACGTAGCTAATACTAACTCTGGTTCTGGTGAAGTAAAACCATGTTAGTTAGAAGAAGTTCTCAAACTCTTCTGGGGCTTGCGTCCAAGTCCTTAATCAATTTGGCTATACTCTTCACTGTTTTTATTGTGGCAATATACAAGCAAAGGCAAGGAGACCTATTTTTCCTTCGGTGGATCGTCACGGCCTATTTAATTTGGTCCCTACAGGGCATTAATATATCACATTTTGTCCTGTGCTTAGCTTGCTCTAAATAATAACCTTTCAGAGTTAGAATAGACCTCAGAGACTAATTCAACAGCCTTGTTTTCAGATTTAAAAAAAACTCGGTCCCCAAAAGCGCCTTGCTTACACAGAGTGTTGATACAAAATCTAATTCTGTTGAGTTTCTAGTTTGGTATTTTTACTGGCCTAAAATTCTCCCTAATTTAGAAAAAAAATTATTTGACCATGATTTAAAGAGAGAGGTGAGGGGTGGGGGAGAGAGAAGGGTGGGGAGAAGGAAGAAGAAGGAAGAAGGAAGGAAAGAGGGAAGAAGAACAGAGGAGGGAGTGAGGAAAGAAAGACGAAAGAAAAAACGAAGGAAGGTAGGAAGGAGGGAGGGACAAAGGAGGAGGAAGAGAAAGAGAACGGACAAGCAAACATATCCCTCCTCGGCTTGTCAAGCCCTACAACAGACAGAATCTGAGGACCAGGACGTGGAGATGGCAGCGGCTACACGAGAGTCTAGCTTTCAAGTGTTTTACTAGCTTCCAGGAGTTTTGCTTTGCAGATAGGCCAAATCTCTTTCAGGCCTGTGTGCCTGTGCTAATTAAATGCTAACTTTAGCCTTCTAACTTTTTAGCCATTAAAAATCTGCGAGGCTGGGAGCCAAAAAGCAGAATGCTAAAATATTTGAAAGCCGGTAAGCCAAGATGATCAGTAGCAAGAGGCAGAAGGACAACTCTCCCAGGTACTGAATGGCTAAGTGAAGGAAGCTGAGGTGGCCATACTCCTTTGGAACCTAGTCAGCACCCTTTTGGATCATCCAGCTTGTCGCACATCCTCAGGGTGCCTTGAAAATGACATAATCAAATGCAAACGAGGCCGAGCTTCATTAGTGAGTGCACACGAACATCTTGGGGAGAAACAGATTTAATGTCACTCTTCGCACACAGCTACATTGCAATTGAATCCCAAAAAGGCCAACTAAACAGGCCCAAATGTCACTACTCTGTAACCAGTGGTGGATATTGCTAAGTGACAATGGATTGAGTTTGACTAACTAACTAGGAATTTGTCTTCTTCGTTTGTCTTGTTGGCTTGTGAGCTGTAGATTAGAGGAAGTTTGGGCAGAGAGAGAGATAGAAGATGATTTAGCAAAGACAGTTTTATTCTTTTGTTCTCACAGATTCACATGTTTTGAAAATGGTATTGAGGACTCAAGAAGATATTTCAATAATATTAAAATGTTGACTGGGGTGAATCATTGTACTGTGCAATCATTAAAAGCCAGTGGGTGGAAATATACAATGTACTTTGCCAGTGACAAAAGATTTAGAAGGGAGAACTTAGTATGCATCATTTGTTCTAAGAAGAAAGGGAAAAATAATACAGAGTTCCCAAAGCAGAATGTAAAATGTTCTCCAAAAGGGCTTCTAAGAGAATTTTAATTTCACCTTTGACAATACCTCTCTAATCACATTCTGAATGCATTTATAAATACTTTGTCTATTTTATTTTTCAAACAGATGTATTCAGTTGGAGAGATTGGAATATAGGAGTTCAATTTTTTTACGGAACAAATTTACCCAATAACTATAAGCTGTAAGAACTTCCAGGACATATTTTAGAGGAAAAGTACCATATTTGAAGCATTATAAACATCGGTCTCTAAGCTAGAGTTTCCTAGCTCTTTGCTGGGCCACAGTGTGATCCGAGGTGTGTCATATGAATTATGCTGGGTAGTGTGTCAGGTGCTTTATAAAGTATGTCATTTAATTTTCATAAGAGCCCTATGAGGTAAAAACTGCTATCCTTTCCCTATGACAGAGTAAATTGAGTCTTAGTGTGGATCATTCCTCCCTCAAGACCTACAGCTAAGTACCAAGAGATGGCATTGGGATCCAGATGCAGCCTGACTAGTTCCAGCGCCCCTATTCATATCACAATACCTTCTCGGGTCACCTCGATAGATTAGGAAGTTAGGTAGGGAAGGAAGAAAGTTCTTTTGTTCCTGGCCACTCGCATCCATTCATTCAGTTCTGTTTGCTCATCACTAACCAAACCAAAGAAGGCCATTTATTGGAGTGAAAAAGAGATAGGCTTTATTCAAAGATAGTTCCAAGGAGACAGAGGCGCCTCATTTACCTCAGAGTGTATAGTTGTGTAGGGTCTTTCATGGTAAGAAACAGAGAGAAGAGGGCGCACACAAGACACTAGACATCTCCAAGTTTGCTTTATTGCTCCCAGCCTACTCGCACTCGCTCACCCCCTACAGGAAGGAAACTGGGCCGTAGCCCCTTGGAGCCTGAGTCTACACATTCTGTTGATTTAGCTGAGCTCAGGAGAGGAGGGAGCAATGGTCTATTTTCTAGGTCTGAAGAAGTTTAGAGAAGTTGCTTGTCTCTAAAAGAAAATCTAACATTTAAAGTTCCATTTCGCAGAGCTAGTCCCACCTTCATCCACAAGCTTTGAGCCCAAACTTCCAATGATGCCAAGTTAGAATGACTCATACAGATCTGGGTGACTACATGCTTGCCCTTATGTTTACTCTTTTATAAAAGAGGGAAACACCTGTGCTGTAAGATTACTGGGATGAGTAAATAACTTTGTGTGGATGTACAGTGCGCAGAACTTAATTCACTAAATCGTTAAGTTTGTTGTATCCCCTACAAGATGCTAGGAGTAAGAAGAGAAGAAAGACGCAGCTGCCAAGGCCTTGGTTCCAAATATGGTCCTCAGATCAGAACCACCAGGGGCCTTGTCAGAAATGCACAATTCCAGGTATTGCGGGACACACATCTGATTCACTACCTGCTGTCTCAGCTCCCCGTCTCTGGGTAACACATGTGTACGATGACCTTCCAAACTGTGTTCTCTGGAAAAGTTCTAATTTCAAATATGTCTCCCTCTTTTTAGACCGTGAGTGTATCACAGCATGTATTCTGGTCTTGAGTTTGGAAAAACTGATCTGTGTATGTTTTTGTGTCTCAATATTTTCCTATATTCCTATGCTACAAAAATGCCTTTAATCTTAACTAATAATTCCATCATCTGCTCCCCCTGTCTGGGTTCTGGCTGTCCACATTCCTGAGGGGTGTTCTGGGGGCAGGCTGTGGACAACGTGCCAGATCTCACAAGGCAATTATACAAAGCCGGTCCTTTAGAGTCCTGCATCTCCCGCTGAGCCCCTCAAAGGGCCAGGGAAGCCTCAAATCAAATAGTCACAGAATTTTGAGAGTTAAAATTTAGCCCCAAGACTGAAATACCTCTTCAGCATAAAAAGCAAATGAAAACAAAGCAAAACAAACAAACAAACAAAAATCCCAACAAAAATCAGAAAAAAGCAAAATTAAAAAACCAAGGACTTGTTTAAAAGGGATGAAGGGCAAGAAAAGAAGCCACAGAAATGGAACGCGGGATGGGAATCTCCGGGTCATCAGAGAGAGCCTCCCTCTGGCAAGCAGTTGCTCAGAAAAGGGTGAAAAGTATTGTTTTCTGGTGGACTATGTTATGATTCTGAGCATAATAAAAACTACAGGCTATTTCTTGAAGGTGAAAGTGCCCCATGGATGGGATTGTATTTGGGATAATTTAATAAAAATAATATCTGAAAGCTACTCTTGGGAATCAGTTGCAGCGAGTGGCATGTCCATAGGAAACTGCACCAAGTCTTGCAGTCTACATGCATACTGCTCCTGTCCTGACCTTTAGCATGCACACCCAGCCCCCGTGGCGTCCGTATCTCCGGCTCCCTTGAATCTTTATAGTGCAACTAAACTTGCAAGCGTGGTCTGGCGGTCAGAAGACTTGATGCACTCATGTCTCTGCCTTCGCTTCGCTTTTAGCTTCTCTGTGTCACACTGTCCGCATTTCTTAAATGCACCACTTTGACACATCAGGCTCCAAGATTCTTCCAGCTGTAATGTTCTCAGGTTTAAAGGTCTCATGGTCTCCTTCACTGCAGGGTGCCCCAGGACTTGGCGTCAGGAGTGCTTCTTGTTAACTGATGTCTGTGTCTTTTCAGTGTCTTTTCTGGAGTGTTTTCCACACAGAGCATCGCCACCACATTCCTTTATTTTCATCTTGATAAATGATTCTACCTCCTAGAGCGAGGAAGGGAGGGAAGTGAGGAAATCAGCTGAAGCACAGTCTTGGAGCAAGGAAAGAAGTGACATTAGGGGAGGTGAATGAAAGGGGTGGAGAGAGGAAAAAACGTGGATGGAATAAGGAATCTGGGTATTCCAGGAGCGTTTACCATTTCTCAGTGATAATGATTGCTATTGAGCAAGAAGGCAGGCAGGCAGAAAAGAAGGAGAGAGAGAAGGAAAGAAGCAAGGAAGGAAGGAAGGAAGGAAGGAAGGAAGGAAGGAAGGAAGGAAGGAAAGAAGGGAGGGAGGGAGACAGGGAGGGAGAAATTAAGGTCGCAAAGAGCAGAGGAAGGAAGGCAGAGCAGAGTATTACCAGGTAGATGCCAAGTAAAGGGAGTAGCCATTTAATTTTTCCATCCTCATTTCCACCTCGACTACAAACACATATCTCAAAACCCCCAAAGACAAAGGTGGTTAGAAGACCTTGGTAATGATGTTGCTCAATGCAGACCAGACTGGCTTCTCACCTCCGATGGAAATGGCCCCATTTTGCTTTGGAAGCCAATTTCCCAAGAGAATTTGGTGTTTTTGTTTGATATCTCAAATAGTCTTTGCTGCTACAAAAGGAAGAGTTCACATTTATTTTTCAAAAAATACTTATTTCATGTGGTTAGACAAAAGAGCAGTATTTTAACCGAGAGCCCGGGACCTCCATCGATTTCAAGGAGACCTGGTGGTATTGACAGAGTGCTTCCGACTGTACTTTCTACAAGGAGAAATTCGGCGGCATCTAAGATATGCCAACATCTCTCACAGTAGCAAGTAGGAAGAAACTGAAAAATGATGGCGGAGCCAAGAGCTGAGTGCCCGCTCGTGCTTCAACATGAAGTTATTGTTTGATCTCGAGAAAGTCAATCTCTGAGAGCATCTGTTTTTATACAAAAGGAAGGGAAATCTTCAGTATCGATTTCTTCCGGACTGTTGCATGTTTCCATCAGTATCCTTAGAAATGCACATTATTTTAGTTCCTTTGAACTCTTCCCTGGTATTCTCCATCAGAGAACAAATACTTTCCTCTCATTTTGGAAAGGTTTGAAAATTGTTTTGTCTTGATATCTCACTTTCGATTCAATGTGAAGGAAATCAAAGATGTTTCAGTAACATAAGGAGAGATCTTACTGCGTGACAAGGATAGAAAACACCTTGAAATGTCCCTTGGTCTTTAATGAGAGTCTAATCAGAATTGATCCAAAAGTTCTGTAGGACCTTTCCAGACAGAGAATATTGGTTTAGTTCTTTTCTTTTATAAGGAAATAAGGTAACTAGATTGTATCCAAGGGAGTTCTCAATTGGATAAGCATTTTGTAAATGTGTGTCTACTTCTAAAATATTTAAACTGTTCATTTTCTTTTAATCCTGGCTTGTATAATTTCACATAGAAAATTCCTTTTTTTCAGAACGAAAGCAGCAGAATATCAGGCAGTAGTTTGGGAAATGTGGAACACTCATTCCTCAGGTTTTGGTTTTTTTTTCCCCCACATCCTATAAATAAAAGCAGGAGGAAGTAGTAGACAATATTTTTGCTCAACATCCTCATTTTATAAACAGTGTAGAAACAAGTTAAATGTCTTTAGTTACTTGAGTAATTAGTGGCAGTGTTGAAATTTATACCTGCTTTTTATCATCTTGTCTTTCCACTGAAAGATTTTATTTTTGCTAGTGAGCAAAGTTGCTATTTCCATTTGATAGCTCCAAGATGGGTTGAAAGTCACCACAATCCTACCTGAGTATTGACATCCACCAGGAGTAAATTGTAGGTTGCAATAGACTGGGACAGGACCAAACTGAAGGAGAATTGTCTAACACTGCAGAGGATTCTAGAAGGAAACGCTGTCACAGGGGTCCTTTTCTTGTTGCTTGATCTTCCTTCTCACCCCACACTCGTCGACACCGTGCGCACTGCCGCGGGGGACCTCTGATTGTTGTTCCCTCAAAGTATCACTGCCTTCTACAGCTGGCTACTTTTAACTTCTTCCTCACCCTCCAGGACTTCCAACAAACTTCATTTAGAGTGACACCAACCGGACTGTCTTTTGGAGGTCTAGCCCTGGCGGGAAGGAAGCAGGCATCTCTGGCCCATGTTCACAAGAAATGCAGCTTGCTCTCAACGCAGGCTTCTTTCTGTCTTTGCTCTCACCTCTCCAGCCAGCTCTTGCCTTTAGAGTTCTCCCACCCAGGGTGGAAACACCTTTACCTGCATCCACCAACTCAGTGTCAAACTCTCTGATCAGGTCTCCTGCGGGTTCCTCTCTCACTCTGGCTAAGCTTAAGCTAAAAAGGATGCATACCCTCCTTTCCCTGGGGTGGGACTGCCCAGACAGCAAAAAACTTCTCAATAAATTCTTCATTGCAAGCCACTGTTCCTTCCTTTCCTTGACTTATTTGAGCCCCTGAATAACAATATCATCAAACTTGCAGAATTTCTGTGAGGATTATGTGAGATGAGCAACATGACAGTGATTTAAAAATCATAATGTGCTATAGGCATTTCAATTGTTACTCTAATATTATCATTCATTACAGACTCATCCAAATATTCAGATAGTTTTAACTGAGAAATAGGGACAATATTTGATGCCAAGTCTCTCTCCATCCCTTTACTGACTTGCTTCATTCTCATTTCTTCTCTAGAATCCAATCCCATTTCCATGCACCCGTGGTTGAAGTAGAGATGTGCACACATAGTCTGTCTTTTGCAAATCCCTGCATAAATTTTGGATCTCAGGGTTTCCCAACCAAGCCAATAAAATTAGCATATTTATTTGGAACCATCAGACTCAGTCTGGGATTGATCATTTCCCCCTTCTTTATATAACATTGATGTGCCTTGAGAATAGAAAAAAATATTAATATGATTTCAGTTGTTGAAGATGGTGTTTGTTTCACTCTTTCAAAATATTTTTGGTTTTGGAGTAGAAAACAATACTGCATTATCCAACATGGCTCAATACAGGAGAAATTTAGTAAGATTCTTGAGGCCAAAAGAAGGCCAAGTCAACCGAGGAGGAAAACCAACAGTTATATAGCATGCTGACATTTTGCTTCAAAAACATGTTCACATTTAGAGCCGACAGGATTTGAATTATAGATTATTTAAAATACGATGTAGTTAAAATATACACTGAGCGTCCTTAGTCTCCATCTTTTCCATTAAACCCAACAGAGTCACTTGTATAAAGTAGCCACTATTTATTTTTGTTTTCTCTGTGGAACCAATGTGATTCTCATTCCCTGCTAGGTGGACAGAGTTGTTTCTTCATTCAGCTTTGGATAGTGATTAAGAGCACAATCTTTAAAGACAAATTGCCTGACTCGAATCTCGCTTTACAACCTGAGAAGCCTCAGGCAAATTCCTTAATTTCTCTGTGGAATTAATCCCTCAATTCCTCAATGTCCTGATCCGTAAACTGGGGCCATGAGCACTAAAGTAAATGAATGAATACTAGGCATTAATTAAGTACTTGATACATAGTAACTGCTCACTAAGCGTTCGTGGAGACTACAAGAACATTGAGCACTTACTATGTGTTCAGTGTTGGATTTCACGTGGGTACAAAATGGTGGAAAATAAAACAAAACAGAGTGAAAGAAAAACAGGCTTAGCTCTCCTGGTACGCACAAAGTGGTGTGGAGATAGTAACTGAAGACTCCTGTATTAATATACAATGTTTAATAATACATGCTAACATGAGAAACAGTGACACATGGGAGGGAGATAGATAATCAAGACAGGGATGATGACAAGAGGTCTTTTGAGTGAATGATGATGTAGTTAAAATCTAAAAGATGACTAAGAGTCAGAAGTGGAGAACATTCTGGGCAGAAGGAACAGTCTGTGCTGGGATTCATTTGTAGGGAAAAAACATAATCATCCAGGTGATCCATCATGGACTAAAGTGATGGTAAGAGAGAGCGAAATCAGTGCTGGGTCTGACCCTGAGAGGTGAGGTTCAGGCCTGGATTGGTTACAAGGTTCAGAGATGAAGGACTTTTTTTCTAAGGCTCTAAAATATAACCAAGCTGAATAGTGATACTCTTCCCAAGAAGCCGAAACATAATGCCTAGGATTTTGGGCTATTATTTGTTTTTAAATGTGTATGGGGAGACTGTGCTCCACCCGCTAAATGGCCTTTACTCACGTGGATAGGGAGAAAGTGAAGGGATTTTGTTTACTGTACAAACAGCTACAACTTTGAGTAACAGAAAATTTGACAAGTAGTGAATTTATTAGACACTGGGTTATTGATTTCACGTAAGTCTTGAGATAATTAGTGTAGGCCAGCTCTAGCTGCTCAAAGATGAATGTCAGCCAGGAACGAGATTCTTTCTACCCAGCACTTGGGAGGCTGAGGCAGGAGGATTGCTGAGAGTTCGAAGTCAGCCTGGGCTACATAGTGAGTTCAAGGCCAGCCTGAAATACATAGTGAGACTCTGTCTAAAAATAAAATTAAAAAAACCCAAACAAACAAATGAACATGGCTGCTCAACCCCTAGGAATAACAGAGGAAAAGAAGAAGATAAAAGCTCAATCATTTTAATTGCTAAAGGAAGTTCTTCTCCAGGGTGCTTCCAGCATAACCCACAGAAAGGTAAAAGATGATGGGGAAAAAAAAAGATGATGGAAAGGAGAGGATTTGGAAGGGCATTTGTTGTTCCTGCCATGGTCTCTAAAAAGGTTCTTTCTAATTTTTACTTCATTTAACCTTTAATATTATCCCAATACATGGTTGGAAACTGAGCCTTAGAGATTTTAAGAAAAATTTCTTGAATTCCACCAGCAAAATAAGTCACAGAGCCTGGGTTCAAATCTAGCATTTCTCAACATCAGGTCCACACTGTACTTTCTTACACCTTAAAAGATTTTAAAATAACTTAGTAAAAAAAGAAGATAAACTCTTCTATATCACAGTGTATGGAGACTATTTGAAGGTATAATAATGAAATTACACAAATTTTTTCATGGTCTAAGTGCACACTTTATAAAATGCATCCATTAAGCAAAATATCACATCCTAAAAATACAGCTCTCAAAGGGGTGCGCAAGGTCATTTTAATGGCTTCTCGTACCAGTTTTATCCCTTAGGCCAAAAAGACATTGTGAACAAACCAAGACAATAATCAGTGATAAAAATAGCAGCTCTGTTCAAGATTGATGGGCAACTTTTTAAAGAACATAAAGTATCTTCCTGCTTAAAAAAATAATAAAATGTTGGAGACATGAGAGATATAAAAGAAAAAGTAAACCAACTAGCAGGAGGAAAACTATATATTTACTCCACGTGCTCTGTATTTTTTTCAGAATATGTTTTTCTTCTTAGCTATATAGCAACTGGGACTTGCATTTAGCGACTTTTCATAAAATTTGAAAAGTGCAAATCAAATTGTCAAGTTAATGCCTGATTTGAATATATATTTTGAAAGCTAAAATTATCATCTGCATTCTCTACCTGTCTCTAGCCATAGTCTGAACTAGAAAGAATATTCTGCTTATTTATCTTGGCTGTTGAGTGCTACCATCCTTCAGAGAAGAGGAAACATTTATTATCAGAAATAGCCCAAATCGCTTTGCTCCTATTTTTATAAATGAAAGCCTTATGAAACAGGAAATAGAATAAGATGGGCTCTGCCATAGATTATTTGCTTTTGAATCTATGGAAGTGTAGAGCTCAATCTATGTAGAAGGCCGCCCAATGCTTCACTCCATGCAGACAGGTCTGCTGTAAATGAGAACAGAAACTTCTTGTATGCAGCTAAAGATGCCAATAGATAAAATTTTGACACAGAATATATCATATCAAAAAAAATTCTGACAATTTTTTTTCAACTTATTTTGGCTTAAAGTGTTGAAAAGGAGGAATGTGAAAAAGAAGCCAATGTATTTTTGAGTTCTATGTTCAGGTCAGTGCAACTCTAGTCTATTCTTTTTTTTTTTAGTCTAGCCTCTTTTTGAAGATTAGAAAATTGAGATTTTATGACTCCTAAATAGAAGTGTTAAGAATTGAACTAAAGTTTAGATGGCTCCAAAAGACTGTGTAAGCTGCCTAAGAGTTCACAACTTTCATTAGAAAAGGTAGCGAAGTTAAAGCTAGATGGGTGAAAGCAAACATTGTTATAATGCAGGAAAGATGGGAATTTGCCCCGGGGCTGGTGATGAGCGTTGTTTGGCAGAGGTGAGTACACTGAACACCTCTGGGTACTTTGAAGTTCCTTTTTGACTTTATTTTCTCTCCATCTCAATCTGTTGACTTATTTTATTCTCTTTCATAGTAACATTTCTTGTTATTGTTTAAATTCTTCTCAGCTTATCTGCATAGCTTATCTACATATAGATACAGACATAGCTAGATATATAGATATAGATAAATAAAGAAAAACCCAAAAAGCTCAAACTAGATTAAGCAAAACAAGAAATGTCATTGGTTCATAGAACTGAAGACTAAAAGGAATGTTTTCTTTGGGCATAACCAACCTAGAAGTCCAAGGCATTGTAGCTCTTGTGTTCTCCATCTTTCAAGTAGGTTCATTGCCCATGTGAAATCCTTTAAGTCTGTTTCATGGGAGAATTCAGGATCTAAACTGGGATCTCTTCAATTTCTGTACTTTCAAGCCTTGGAGAAGTTGCCAGTTAATAGCTATTCCTGTACTCATTGTCTTACTCTTCTCATTGCTGAGACAAAATGCCCAACACCCAAAGTTAAAGGAGAGGTTTATTTAGCTCACAGTTTGTAGAGGTTTCAGTCCATAGCCAGCTGGCTCCAAGGCAGGGTGGCATGGCAGACAGCACAGCAAAGGAGAAGCAGTTTATGGCATGGTAGGCAGAAGGCAGCAAGTAGCAGCAGCCAGCCTGTTCTTCCCTTTTATCCCATTCAGGCTACCATCACTTCGAGTAGTGCACCCAGAACTATGCTAATTCTGATCAATGGACTAGTTTAGTATCACACACACTTAATCCCAGCATTGCACACCCATGAACCATCCAGCTCTGAAAAGCCCACCTATGAGTGTATCAGGCTTTGGGAACATCTAGTTACAAGCCTTAACACTCTTCATCTACCAGTGGTAAATTATTTCTACCCCCAAATAAATGCATTACAGCAGTGTTTATTCCCATCAAGACGCATAGAATGGGAACCACTAGGGAAAGGAGGAGGCCAGGTGCTCAGTATCAGAGGAAGGGAAAAGGATGCTGGGCAGGCAAAAACAACTGATGATCCCCTGACAGGTTCTATACAGCTCTGATCCTTCGAAATTTGGTTCAGTTTTAGGGAAAATGAAAAATATTACTTCTGAAGATCTTTTCTTAATTTACTTATAAGACAGCAAACAAACATGGGAATAAACAGATGATTTCATTGTGACGTCCCGGGCATCCAGGCACACTGAAGTTTCAGGGATGCCAAGTCCTCATGGAAGAAAGATGATCTGAACTGAGAGGAATGGCACCACCAGTGCTCTTGTCCCTGAAGTGCCATCTGTGCTTTGAGGCACGGACCAGGTCATGTGAGGGATCCAGCCCTGCTGAAGTCTAATCCATCAAATGAGCTCAACAGAAGGCTTCCCTGAAGCAAGCTGCCCGCACAGTGACCAAACACCGTGAGTTCACCTCGGCAGTGCTGCACGCAGGAGAAGGGCTCGGGCGAGTGAAGTTCCACGAACTGTGATAATGTGCAATGCGCTAGGCTCAGCATCTGGCACGGGGTAGCGGCTTAGTAGTCAGTAAAATTTACTTTCTGCTTCCAAAACATTGTGGAATTATCCTGATTTACTCTAGTGATGGTAGCATCATAATCAGAACTGACTATGAGCTGTGCTTTTACTCCCACTATCTACCGGTGGTCTCTTTTCGTTAGTGATGGTCTTGGGAACAAAGCTTTCATTGTTAGTTCTTATTTTGGTGCAGCGCTGTATTCACTTAACCACCCAATAAGTCATTATAGAAAAAATATATTTTCTTATACATTTTAGTCTTCTTTTCTCTTGACAGCGCTTTGCAAACATTTCTTACTTCTAAACAAAACAAAATAAAAGAAAAGAAAAAACCCAAAGCACACAGGATTATATCTGGACCCCCTGCTTGTCTTTCTACCTGTTAACTCAGTTCCTGATACAATCCCAACCCCCTTGGTCTCTAAATCTCAGAAATAGAAAGTTCTGTCCCATTTCCATCACTAATCAGCTTGTCAACACTATACCTCTACCCACTGGAAACAAATGTGATACACACACACACACACACACACACACACACACACACACAGAGCAAGTATAGTGTTCGATCTAAGAGTTTGAAGGAAGTATACATATTCCTCATGCTGTTCAGTCCCGTTTAAGCTTGCAGTTGGTGGAGAGGAATACCAGGTCTCAGATGTTCGTCCAAAGAAGCCCTCACTGGTAGAGAGTGCTCAGTAAATAAGCTGCAGCCTTCAGCTGCTTTGCACCCTGCTTCAACCTCAGGGAACCTCTGCCCGAGGCCATGCTCTTTCCATAGCCACCTGCACCAGGCCCAGCACAGGACACTCTGAGAGTCAGTTCTTGCGCCAGAGCATCCTATCAGCTGCACACTATCAGGCTTGATCACTACTTGGTTTCATTCACCACCTAGTTCTGCTTGACTTTCCTTTCCTTCCCGGATTTTGATGCCTAATAATTGTTTTTCACCTGAAACTCTGCCTCAGTGTCTATTTTCAGCTGTTTTCCTTCTTAACGAGGTCTGCTGGTAATCTCAATTCTCTTACCTGACCAAAATATCGTACACATACAATTCTAATAACAGGCCTGTTTAATAAAACCTCATCATTTAAAAAATAACAGCTCAGTAAATATTATGGCATTTATTAGATGGGAAGTTTGGTTTTTTTATCCAGTAGTTCAACTCTAATTTTTCAGTAGGAATCCTAAGAAGATAAATTATATGGGCTAGTACAACTGACAACAGTACTAGCATACTGTGTGTCAGAAACAAATATTTGAGCCACGGCGCTGTCTTTTCAGATAATTAGAAACACAGATTTATTGTCATCATAAGCAACATATATCAGTCAAATCTTCCAAGTGCTCTAACTGTAAAGTATAGCACAGATGTTTTTCAGTTACAGTGAATGTACTTTCATAATGATCTTTTTCCAGCTATCAGTCCAGAACAACATATTGTTTCTACTAACATATCTAATATTTCTTTTCCAATGTTTTAGTAACAAATGCAGACATTATTGAAACTGAAAAGTTTGGCCCATTATTAAGTTATGTAAGCCAAAGTCCATCATAATAAACATAACTTCAGTAAATGAATCTCTAACCAGAAAAAAATGGCTTCCAACCCATGGATTGTTCATTGCATTAAAAAGAGAATGTATTATAGCTAGGCGTCCTTGAGGTCACAGATTTTGGCCACCTTAGAGTGCTACAACCTTCCAGTTTTTTTTATTTTTTATTTTTTATTTTAAACCAAGAGCATGTATTGGTACATTCTACATACATTGGTCACATTCATTACATTTATTCTGTACCTATACATGGTGCATCTTGGTTCTCCCCCTCTCTCCCGCCCCTCCCCAACCTTCCAGTTTTTGACTTTGTTTTATTTCATCTCTGCACTTGCTCTGACAGTGCTGCTAAAGACTCAGATAATGATGGCCTAGTTGTTTGATGATAATTACAATAATAATAATTACAAAGTAATAGCACTAAATCTTAATATGAAACTTCACAATTCATAGTTTCACAGATATTTTCTCAATCAGTCTTTTTTGTCTTTGAAATTCATGAAGGTTTTTGCTTGCCTCGATGCAGTATTTATGCAAGGTAATAAAGGTGTTTCTCATGGTCACATAGTTTTTCTAGATCATGCTGTCCTGCTTCTTTTCCAAACTACTATACTTGTTAAAGACACAATATATTCCTCTTTTAAGATCCTTACTAGAAAAGACATGAGCCAAAGGCTCTCTTTGTTTTCCACCATATGAAGACATAATGAGAAGGCTCTTAGCAAAACAGGATGAGGGTCCTCACCAGATGCAGATCTGCTGCGCCTAAGTCTTAAACTTTTTGGTATCTAGGACAGAAGGGAATAAGTGTTGTTTCAATAGCCCAGCCCATGGCAATTTGTGATAGCTATGCAAACTGACTAAGACAGAAGCTAATTTTCTCTTTCCCCATGATGAGCTATGGGTAACTTTTCCCCCACCACCCTGAGAAATCGTGTACTCCTGTATGCACATGCCACCAACCATCTCTTAATGAGAGTCTTGGGTAATTTGCCCACAGCTTTCTCCCCACTCGGACTCCTGCCATTTCCCTGGATCATTTGATCACCTCTGTCTGTGTTAGTGACTCTTTCTAACAGTCTGCTCTCTCAGCTCCTTGACCACTTTGTATCCAATGACCTCAATTCATCAAATTCATTTTTATAGTCACAACCGGATCCTGTGATCATTCAGAAATTTCATCTCTGAAATCGGAAACCATAAAAATCAGTTACTCCCCTTTCTGTCAATAGCCACCTCTCCATTCACCTTTCCCACCTACTACCCCAAAGCTCTCACTTCTCCTTAGAACCTCGAACACACAGACTCCTGCTATCCTTTCATTTACTTTAGCTCCTTTCTGTTTTCACTTTCTCTGCTCTGTTCTTTAAAACGCAAGATCCCTTTAAGGATCATGGCGCGGGACATATTCACTGTACATTGTCTGTGCTTTGCCATCTTTCTCTACTCCTTAGACTTCAGCAACTAAATAAGATATGACTGGGGATACTACTACAAAAACTGGTGGAAAATGATAAATTGTCAATAAGAGAACTAACATATTTTTAAATGTGGAATTTAAAATGACAGAAAAATAAAAGGGGATGGAGAGAAGGAAAAAAAAAAGAACTGAAATGTGTTACGTACATGTACCACTTCCCTACATGTATGTAATCATTATGTACTGCAAACATGTACCAATAAAAGTAAAATATTGACAGAAAAGAATATAAGCACCATATGCTCTAACAATATAGAAATTATAAAAACATATAATTAGAGGAAGAAAAAAAGACTGAAGACAGAAAAATTTGCTGATGCCTCATTTACAATAGTTGGAATGCAAAAGAATGAAATTTATAGTCAATAAATTTAGCAAGCAAAATATATGAAATTTAGTCATATAAATGTAAAACATTAAGAAAGTGTTACTAAATAAAACGGGATGGCTTGCGGATGTGAAGAGACAGCTGACCTGTAGACCTAAACAGAAGTTCAGGAAAAATACATAATACACAACAAAATTCAGGGCAACAGAAAAGGGGCCCTTCGAATTACTGGGGAAGACGCATCATCTAATAAACGGCATTGGGACAAGTTGACAGTTTTCAGGATCAAAATCTTACATTGCACACCAGGATAAACTCCAAAAGAATTGAATGAGTCTTTTAAAAAATGATAGTGCTGAAACTATAAAGTCCGTACATTAAAATAGAAAAGGTTAATAAATTCTACTGATTTTAAACAAATTTTTAAATAAAATGAAAATCTGCATGTGAAAAACTACTATAGCAAATCAAAGGCAAATAACATGGTAGGAAAAAAAATGTTTGTAACTTGTATCACAAAAGGTTAAAATCTTTAATATTAAGATATTGGGAAGAAAATGGAGAACAAACCAAGAGAAAAGTGGATAAAGTATGGGATGAGCAGTTTGTAGAAAAGACACAAAAATTGCTCTTAACAATAAGAATTCTCAACCTCACTCCTTGTACAAGTGATACAAATTAAAACTGTATGGAGGTACCTTTTCTCTCTCATCAGAATGGCAGATGTCCAAATATTTTAGCATATTTCATGGGATAGGACTCTAGGGGAAAAGATACTCTTCCATACTGTGGTTCCGGATTTTAATTAGTATCGCTCTTATGGAAGGTGACTTTGAATAGTATCATAATTACAGATGCACACACGTGGTGTTGTCCCAGGAACTCCACTGCTAGAAATTAATCATCTAGCCCCTTTCACACACATGTATGTGGTTACTCACTGTGCATTGTTTGTGATGATAAAAACTAGAAAGAACAGAAATGTACATCATTAGGAAATTGAGAAAATAACATTAACACCAAATGTACAATAGAATATAATATAGTCGTTCAAAGACTGAGGAAACACTCTATATTGATGAACTGGATGTTCCCTGTTTCTTCTTACATAAAGAGTTGGCAATCTAGAGCTTACAAGTCAAATTGGATCCACTTCCTGATTTCAGAGACAGAGTTTTGTTGGAACGTAGCCACATTTAAACGCTGCACGTGGCTACTTCTGTGCTACCAGGGCAGAGCGGAAGGATTGCAATAGGAACAATATGGCTCACAAAGCCTCATCTAGTTATCTGATCCTGTACAAAAACATTCCTGGCCCCTACCTTGTCCCCTTTTCAGTTCTGCAGCCTGTTTTCTGCTCTTAAATGTCTGCCTCAAGAGACTACAATCTGAATTGTCTTGTTCCCAGCTTCCGCCAGAGATCAAGCCCTCCATCTCACTAGACTATCAAATAGCATGAGGACAGGTAGCTGTAGCAGCTTCCTGCTTTCCGGACTGTGGTTTAAAAATAGTTTTATTGTACTTACAGGCACAATTCTCCACACAACATTTCAAGAATTGGGGTGTGTGAGTAGAGTAGTGGTATGTGGACTGAGAAAAAAGCAGATAAAATCAGATAGGAGAGAGGAACAGAAAGAAGTCTCTCTCTCCCTCTCTCTCTCTCTCTGTCTCTGTCTCTCTCTCTCCTCTGAGTTGTGCTGGGGATTGGGCATTGATTTCAAAATTTCATGAAGCATTTTACCACTGAGCCCTGCCCCCAGCCCTTACTACCTTTTAATAGATTTTATTCTCAGAACAGTCTTAGGTTCACAACAACACTGACTGGAAAGTACAGAGAACGCCCATATGACCTTGCTGTCAGCAGAGTGGCATAGATGTTGCAACAGATGAACGGACACTAACACCTCGGTATCACGCAAAGTCCATAATTTACACTGGGGCTCACTTTTAATGTTGCACATTTAGGTCACTATAGTATAAAAATAATTTCATACCCTAAGAACATAATACATACTTAAAGAATATTTGGTAAAATAATCCAACATTCAAAAATTTTTCAAAATGAGAAAAGTGAAATGAAAAACAAAAAATGAAGGAATTTTACTCAATCTAGGATCAGTCAAGGTTTCCCAAGTAATTTTTAAGCCAAGAGACAAGTTTTTGTTGGTGGAAAGCGCACAGGTGTCCAGGAATGACTCCAAAGCTGGATGGGCTCTTCCAAATGCAATGGAAACAAGAGAGTTCTGTGATGAAGCAGCTGAGATCAACCTGGGTCGGACAAGGCGAGGTCATCGATGGGTATTACGGGAACCATAAACAAATAGAAAAAGATCATTTTCCCTAAAACTTGAGGACTCACTGGAGGGTGATGAGGATAGATGTAAGAACCCGTCATAGTTCTGCAGACATAGAAAATGACAGCTTGGATTCTGTTGGTGGTCAGGAAGATGGAGATAATGGAACGATCTGACAGTCTCCTGCCATTAAAGCTACCACTTACTGGTTCTTATATTTTTATGTAATAGGGAAGGGGAAGAAATCTTACTCGATAGAAAGTTAACATCTCAAAACCACTGGTGATATGTTCTTCAGAAAAATGTTGAATCATAGCAAATGTATAAACATAATCCAAAATTTTTATTATTTTTAATTGTGTGGTATAACTTTAAATTTGTAAATGCTATGCATGATATTCCAGCAAAATTATTCAGGCTAATGAAGTCTCTGCTGTCTTCAATATATAATTTTGAAGGTGCCTTTGGCCAAGGACAACCAGCAGAATGAAGAAAAGAGAGCTGGGAATTTGACAGGAAGGTTTTATGTGCCACGCTTGAGAGAGGACCCATAACTTTCACTGCAAATCCACTGAACAGAACTGAATCACAGTCCTCGACCTGGTTGCAAAAGTGTCTATGAAAACTCTCTCATTACAGGCTAGCACAAATTCTATCTCTAAGAAAAAAAAATATTCTGCATCTTTAGAAAATAGATGTATAATCATCATAGCTACTTAATTCAGTCTGATTTCAGAAAACTCAATTCAACATTGGTTATCTGTACGCACACACCAGTGAATGCATAGTTGTTGGAGGCCCTGATAAAGCCCTAACTCATTTTTGCCATGTTTTCTGTTTTCATATTTCTTATTTTAGTATAATTTTCCTCCAGTAGCATGCCATAACAGCAGGAGTCCAACAGAGAATATGTTCAAGATTCTCAATTTGCAATTACTATATAGTAAACTCTCTGACCCCAGTGATAAATAATTTTCCCACATGCAAAATGCTCATCTTGTCCAAGTCATCATTCAACGTCATCAAAATCTCATCCTACTACAGTATCTGGGTTATGCCTGATGTCTAGGATCTCATCATGTAAGTCAGTCTAGGTATGGTTGACACGCCTCACTGTGTGCTTAGGCAGAGTTTGTCTTGAACTGCGGATCTGTGAAGGTGAGAGACAAATTGCCATCTCTCTGCACCTTCAAAATACAATGCTAACGTATGCTAAACTGCAGGGGCCATTCAAAGACGAGGAGGAAGGCAGGATGCAGACACGTGGTGTGATGCCGCCGTTAGCACTCAGTGGTTTTCCCTGGAAACTCTGATGCTTCTTAGTTTTGCCCTGTGCTTTCTTGACTGTTTCACTGAGTTGTCTTCCATTTTTGATAAGAAGGTCTTTTTTTTTTCTTTTCTTTTTATTTTTTTTAACTGAGTAGATTTCTCAGCCTTCTTCATGCCCATAAAAGGTTCGGGACACTGAGGAATCGGTTTTCTTTGAACTCTCTTTGCCATCCAGGCTATGTTGGTGGTGCCAAAAAAAGAGGGGAAAGGAAAAAATTCAGTGTTTTCAAAAAAAAATTGATTAGTTACTGGGGAGAAAACTTTCACCTTTCCAAGTTCCTCATGCATAGTTCAGTATTACTTGAAACTTGTATTTCAAGTGAAAGAGAATTTTTTCTGTGAACTATGTAGTATTAGTTTACATATAGAAAAATATGAGTAAAATCATGTGCTAATCTGCCATTAAAAGTGACATAAAATTTTATACAAAAATAGACAAGGCTGCCCTCTACCACTTCACAAATTAACTTCTGGCTTTCCTTAGTTATCATGTTTTTCTAGTAAAAACTCTAGAATGGGTGCATCCAAGATTTACCTGTAGTATTGTACAACTTAATCTCTTTGTGCCTCAATTTCTTCCCTAATAAAGTGGAAATGAATTAGCATATATAAATTATATAAATAACACAATATGTGTAAAACACTGGCACTCAATAAGTACCCCATATAGACATTATTTGTTACTGTTTTTCAGTAATGGAACAACTAAAAGTTTCTAATTTGGTGTTAGTCATGAGATAATAATTCCTTTTTAAATTAGCCAGTAAGAAATTGCAGTGGTCTCCAATTGCAAGCCTACTGCTTCTTACCACCTGCTTTTCTTATCCCTACTTCTTAATTTGCAAACATATATTAATTAGTGTGATGAATGGTTGGAATCATTTAAACCATGATGCTTTTTGTCACTTCCAAAAGGGGAAAAGTTAAACCCATCATTAACTTGCACTTGACAATTCCAAGGGAATGCACTACCTGTTCTTCACTCTCTATTCACCTCCCTTGAATGATCTGTTTTTCTCTCTAAGAGACAATTCACTTCCCAAATCTGTACCCTACCCTCTTTCTCTATGCAAAGTTATAAATGTGAGTCACTTAATTCAGAGTAGCATCTCCAATAATTCAGTTAAATGTCCACCCAGTGTGACTACCTCCCATAATGATGTGCAAAGACACGCTCCGAGTCCCAAGGTCAAGTACGGCCAGGGAGCATCTAGATTACCTTTTCTTTTCCATATCAACATCACCATGCCTTAAAGAAGTTTTTTATATAAAGCGGTAGACTGGTTAAATTAACATACCTTTGCTTTTGGCAGGAAGAATAAATTTCCAAATATCTCTACTGAAACTCACAATGGGAAACAGTAATATTTTCTCAGGTTGGCTCCTTTGTCAGTTAAAAATAATTCTGGCTGTAATTTATAGGAATAGCATCACACGAAAAATATATTTGATGTGAAATTCATGGACAAAACCATTATGCAAAAAGAACGAGGCAGAAGAGCCAAAGTACAAGAAGATGTCATCAATCTGATAAAATTTTTAAAGAGACCTTGAAAATATAGTAAAGTGTTAACAGTGTTTGTGAGTAATTGGGTAATGACTAAGAGCTTGGCTCTAGACCCACAACCTTTGTACTAAATCCTGGCTATGTCACTTACTAGCGGTAGCCAACACCGATGGTGAGCCGCTCCCATCCTCTTAGGTCCTTCTGGAAGGTTCTGTATGCATAACCTCCAGCTCCTACGTACTTTCTATGACTTCCACCAGAAGACAGCCGTTGGGGCTATAGAGCCTCTTACTGGTAGAAAACTGGCGAGACTTGAACTTACTACTCTAGAGGGGTACAGTCATTTTTAACTGAAGCAGACTGTGAAAGTCCAGATCTACTGCACTGAAGTTGGACAAACTCGGTGCGATTTATGTTCAAGGAATACCTGCATGATTGGGCTGAGGCTGAGAGTACTGGAATTGCACTATTGCATGGCTTCTTCTCTCATTTCCTGCCTCCTCCACTCCTTTACCGCTTTCCTCTGGGTCCTTAACATATCGCTTGCAGAAAGAAATCCTTGCCTTGGTTTTTTTTCTCTGAGAAATCTGACCTAGCAGACATCTAGGTTTCCTCACTTGCAAAGTGGGAGGATGATAGAGTCGTTATGAGGAATAATATGAGATCAAGTTTTTAAAGAACAGAGCACACTGCCTAGCACAAGGGTAGCACACACAAAGTGTTAACTGCCACTGTGGCAAAGTACACAAAGGTTATTGAGCTTAATATGAGTCATGAATTTATTTTGTTGAAAGTTCTTATTATTCCAAGTTTTCTGACCTTTCCTACGATAACGATTTGCTTTAGCATTATGTTACCTTGAAGATATTTCTATAAAGTATAAATACACTTAATCTGTACCTTCAAGGTAAAGATGACATTTTAACAAAAAAGAAAAAAATTCATGCACCCAAAAGGTTATTTTGAAAAAGAATGTTTGAAATATTTTTATTATGTGGAAAGCGATGTAAAATATCACTCATAAAAATCTTCACATTTGAATATTTATTAACTTGGAACAGAGTTTTCTGTTTAACAATGTTCCAAAGAATTCCAGTGGCTTATTAATTCAATTTTAAGGGATAAAAATCCAATCCTTTCTGATGAGTGTTGGAGAGCTAAGGCTCAAGGACTGACTGAAAAGTGGAAGAAGGAAATTTATTCCAGAACATTAAAAGAAACTTTGCATAATTTAATGTAGGGATTAAAAGTGTCATTTTTCAGCAAGTAAAGACAATAGTCTGAGTTTTTCCATTTATATCTGATGAAATATCAATTTTTAACTATAGAAATTATTAAAACAATGATTAAATAAGCTTCCAGAATTTAAATTACTGTATCGCAAGGTATTAATCCATTTTTTAAAAGATACATTCAAAATTATTGGTTTTAGTACTATTAGCATCACTTTTACTTTAATGAAACAAAAATTATTTTATAATATAAAATTATAACATAATTTAATATATTAAAATATTGTTTATTTAATTTTTAGCCAGTTCTTACTATATTTAGTTTTTAATTTACATATAACTATGAATCTGTCATATAAAAATGACTTCCATATCATTTAAATAGAGATGATCAACAGAGAAAGACAGAGAGGTTTGCCTCCATTTTACCCTCCACCAGAGCTGGTATAATAAAACATTTGTTTAAATAGGCTATTTCTAAAGACACAAAAGAATGGTCTCAATACGTGAATGGAAGAACAGAGATAGCAAAATAGGACCCAACTGTATATTGTCTAAAAGAAACCCAGTCCAAACATAGAAATCTGATTTCAAGCAAATTAATGAAGAAGTATATACTACGGTAACACTACTCAAATGATATCACAATGAACTATATTTACCTTAGTCAAAGCAGACTTTAGAATACAGGAAATTATTAAGAGCAAGAGAGGCATTCTGTTAGAGTAAAAATTACCAATAAACAGGAGAAATGCTAGAATGATCCACACAGTAAAGCATGAACATGGGGATATTAGTTGAGTTTATGTTTAGATTCCTATAGATTTATAGGGTAACGTGCAGAAATATTAATTTGAATATAGGCCCAGGTTCAGAGATATAAGCATATTTTCTGAGAACTCATAGGAACAACAGACCCCCAGTAGCTCAGAGCACACCTAGTCTGCAGATATTATCTCTATTACCATTCTTTAATAAAAGGAGCTTAGGTTCTTTGGAGAAATGGCTGATTGTAGGACTGGTCAGGAAATTTCATTTTGAGGAGAAACAAGTCTGGAACATATTGTGGTGCCATAGAGTATGAGAATACTCAAATTTTATTAAAAATTTATTAACACAATGGTGGGAATATCAAGAGGAGGTAGCAGTCAACTGAAAGAGCTCCCAAGGGCCAAAGCTGAAACAATTTGAGCAACTAATTCAGTAGTATTGAACTATAACCCAAAGCATAAAACATATCCATGAGTTCATTCTGATATATTTAAATGGGATAGAAAAGCTAAATCTCCCATGCAGAATTCCAAATAATGTATGCAAGTAACCCATGCTCAAAAGATAAAATGTAACTCTCCATACTTTAAGTGTGCATATACATGTTGACTTCCTTCCAAAGATGACAATATGGAAATGGGGAGTGGAGAGTGACTGCAGTGGAGAAACCCAGTGCCAGTTGATGGGCTGCACCTGTAATGTGAGAGGAGAATGGCCTTTGCCCTCAGTGGCCATCACCCCAAAACAAATAATCTATGTCTCACCCTGAGAAAAAAATCAGACAAATTCGGGTGGAAGTGTAGTCCATCAAATACCAGGCTAGTATTCCTCAAAACTGCCTAGACCACCAGACCCAGGAAAAATCCGAGAAATTCTCCCTTCCAAGGAGCAGCCTAAGGAGACATGATGACTCTAAAAATTATATGGGATCATAGAGGAGATCCTGGATCAGAAAAAAGAACATCAAGTATACCTAAAGAAATATTAATTAAGTGTGAACTTATCAATGATGCATCAGTATTGTTTTACCAGGTATGACAAATGTACTATACTAATGCTAAATGTTAATAATAAAGTCAGAGTGGGTGCATGGGAATTTTTTGTACTATTGTTGCAATTTTTAAAAATCAAACTATTTTAAAACGGAAACGTTATCTTTAAAAGAGCAAATACAAATAAATAGGAAATACATTTGAAAATTAAGCCACATACTTCTAAATAACTCATGGGTAAAAAAATAACAGTGAAAATTGGAATATAGTTTAAACCGATAACCAAAATATGTACATATCTAATATTGTAGGATTTAGAGAAAGCTTCGCAGTGAATGACAGTTTAGCCCCACATGGACAGAATATAAAAAGAACAAGAAAGGCTGACAGTAAGAGAAAGGTCTAAATGTTTAACACAGAAAATGAGAATAAGAAAAGAAAACTGATTCAAAAATGTATATGGAAATGCAAAAGGAATAACAAAAGCACTCTAAAGAAATTAAAGAACTTACATTATTGGATTTCAAGCTCATTAGAAAACTTCATTAATTAAAACAGTGTTGTAATTATGCAGGAAGAAACAAACAGAATAGAACAGAACAGAAAGTCCACAACAGAACCATACACACGTGGACACTTCAAAGTTTTGGAAAGAAATAAAAGATATTTTCAATTGGTTGAATATACACATAGAAGGGGGAGAAAAAGAAGCCTGAGTTTTTTTTAAAGAGGAAACACAATGCTCAAGTTCAAGATTATATGTCTAAGTAAGAAAAGTAGAACAATATGTTTCTAGAAGATGACATAGAGAAAACCCTCATTACTTTGTGGTGTAGAATAATTTCTTAAAGAGTATAAATAATTACCAACCAGAAAGAGAAGATGCAGTATGGAAAGATATGATAGCAAAGTCTTCACGGCACCCATGTGTCCTTCATGCTGTCTAAATCTGGAGGAAACCCATGAGGATTTCTACATACAGGTCCTGGGAGGTGGTGCTGGGATCCCAGCCTCAAGCTGACATGAGGTCTAGGCATCCTACTGAAAACCTGCTCCAATTCTCTCGAGGGGCAGGTTTTCAGGAACTGCTCTGCGCATGCATCCAGGGTCCTGTGATTAACAAGTCACACCTAGTTCCCCAGCCAGCTTTGCCACAAACCTAATCTCCCACTTCAATATTCCTGTGTGAGTCTGTATTTTTCCCCTTTGCTGACATTTTTTTCTCCACTGCACATCAGTAGGAAGGGTGAGATTCCCCCACAACCCTGTCCCATAAAGCCCCCTTCCTGGACTGGAGTCCTTCTTGAACTTCTCTCCTGTCCCTGTTTTGTCTCCCAAGGGTACCTTGCAAGAATACTCTTCACCTGGCTGGCTAATCAGAGCTTCACCCTGCGTGGGTGCCTGATGTATATTTTTCTCCTTTTTGAGAAGCTGGTGCACGTACCCTGCTTTTGCTACCTTCATTTGCCTGCTCAAACAGCAGTCGTGGATTTGGTGGATGGTGCAGAGAAACGTCCACTATATTCGCCAGAGTTTAGCTGTGGGAATGACGTGCTTGTAATGGTTTTGGTCTGGTAGAGTCTCTGGGGCATTCTTTCCAAGCGCAGAGATCTCTCCTTAACAATGAACTTGAAAGGTGGAATGGCTTTTCCTGTTTGAGGCAGAGTTATTGATAAGACATCTCAAGATGATTATCTGGGTGTATTGTACCCAACCACCGAGGCAATTCAGCATGTGTGAGTGCTATTCCCATTTTCAGCTAAGAACACTGAGGCCTAGAAAGATTGAATAATTTACTCAAGTTTATCAGTCAGAGGTAACAAGAGAAACTAAGGGCACAGGAGTCTGCTCATAGACAGTATTCTTTATCAACTACCTACACTGAACAGGGCTGCAATTTGTCCTTGAAAGCCCAAGAGGCTGCCTCTAGGCTCCTAAATTTCAACACATTCCTTCCAACCCTGATTTCTTTCCTGTCTTGGTTGCTATTTTCCTCAATACTTCACATGCACTTTCTATATTTTTAGGGATCCTGCAACATTTCAATAACCTTTTATTCTTCAGATTGGGCTTAATTTCAGTGCCTTTAAGACAAGCACTGAAGCAGAAATTTCAGGGACTCAGGAGATAGACAGCAAGGGGTCTATTATCTCTTTATTCTACATTAAAAAGCAGCATTATATGACAGTTATTACCTAAAGACTTGAGCACTTGGCTTGCTTGCAAAAGAGATTTTTCTTTATCTAAGAAGAAACAGGATACTACCTCACATCCCATCTTTCATGGACCATAAACAAAGATTTTGCTTTCATCTGAGTAATTTTTTTTCAAAGATAGGATGTGTTCTGGCTTTGTTAATAGCCTCCCTTCCCGAGCTTAACAGATATAATTGGCATCGATGGAGCCAAATCACAACTCCACTGGTTCTTTTAAGAGGGGTTGTGTGGGCAGATCCCTCTTGAGTTACTTAGTGCCAAAATTTTGAAAGTAATTTGGCATCATTTGGGGGCAAAAATTACTCGCAGGAACTTTAAAGTACTGAAGATTCCATTCATTGAAATAACTCATCGTTCTTTGTGTGACTAAATTGAGAACAATATATAACTGTAACGGTTTGTTATTTCCATCTTTTTTTTTTTACAAGGGAAACTACAAAAATCATTAAGTTTATAGCAAGTGACAAGGAAACTTTATGCCTATGACTGGAAATGTGATCAGGCTCCTTGGATCTGGCAGAGGTTTTTGAGAATTTTGAGCAACTACACAACAGATATCCGATTTTCCATCGACCATTCCCTGAGAGCAAAACTACTCAAAATGTGGTGCATTCAGCATCAACCTTCCTTTTCTTGGTAAGTCTTTTCTAGCTTCCCAAGGACAAAGTAATTCTTAACACTTCCATCTGTAAAGCCCGAATCAGTTAGTAATGCCAGAAAACATAGATTTCAACCCAGCTCCATCCTGTCTGAATTAGAATCTCTGGGAGTAGAGTTTAAGAAATCTGTATTATCAGCAGAGTATTAGGAGATTCTGTCGCACACTGAAATTTGAGAAACCTTTTTCAGGGGACAGTAGTGTCAATTTAATAGAAAATGTCTCACTGAGTGCTACTGACATAATAAGGAAAATGTGGTAGTAATGAAAGAGTCGCTAAGAAAGAAAACCAAGTGGAATTGTGTTCATCTCTCTAAGCTCCCAACCAATGCCAACATCCATGGTTATAATAGACATTTTGGCTCAGATACAAAGTGTTTTATAGATTGTATCTCTTCCTTGGCATTTGTTATTATTGATGTTGAGAAAGACTTGTGAACAATGAAATGCTAAGATCACTTTTTAAATTGTACTCCTAGATTTCCTATCTGAGGAGATTTTAAAACTTAGTATAAGAAAAAAGTTTCCCTTCTTCCCTCTTAATTATGTTTGCTGCAAAGTCAAATGATTTCTTTATGTATTTCATGCCTAGGCAAATGTGGAGGTCATCCAGTTTAAAAGAATTATGGTACAGTCGACATAAAGTCCTGGCTAAGGGTCAAACACATGCACAATGAAATTCCAAGGAAGTCCACTTGAGAACTTCCCAGATTTAAATCATGTAAACCGACTATTGGATGCTCAAACTCAAGTAGGAAAAATTACTGTGGAGAGAATCTAGCTTGACTAGCAACACTAGAACTGAGACAAATTCTGGACTGTGATTCTAGAGAGTGCAACTTATAGGAGATGCCTGCCAAGAATATTAGAATAGGACTGGAGATTTAGCTCAGTGGTAGAGTGCTTGCCCGGCAAGCACAAGGCCCTGAGTTCAATCCCCAGCACCAAAGAAATAAAATAAAAATAAAATATTAGGATAGTGCAAAGGATTTCAAACTTTCTCAGTTCACCACATCTTTAGTGTCTCAGTAATTCTGTCATGGCATTTCAGGGTTTAAAGTAATTCTTAACACTTCTATGTGTAAAGTCCAGACAAGTTGGTAATGCCAGAAAATTTAGGTCAACACTGTTTGATAGATGTTGCTAAGTTTCCCTTGAAAATGTGCAAAATTTCTGGGGTACAGCCATATGTTCTCTTCCAAACCCCAGAACCCCTCAGCATAGACCCGGCTGTCAGGCTCCCCAAGTACCATCTGGTAACAATGAAAATTTGCTAGACAAAATATTGTTTCCAGTTCGTAATTGGTCAGTAGGAATCCTGGTCTTGAGAGGATTTTAGGGAAATAGCCTCACACTGACCCACAGAGAATTCAATAACCATCTATAATCAGATTACATCTCTGTCTCATCTCTCAAGCCAGTCAAGGTGGAAAAAAACGGTCATTTTTAATTCAATAAGCAATTTGGGGTACTTGTGCTTGGTCCCAAACACGTACCTGGTCCCAAACGACCGGGTTTGGGGAAGAAAATGTGCCAGTCAACCACGCGTCAGCCTGGAGTTTAACAGAGACTCTCAGTGCAAAGACGATGAGCCTCTGAGAAGTACTAACGATAATTCAAGGAAGTTCAAAAGCATTTTCTCACCCAGGGGGAAAAGTAGTTAAAGGTTTCCTTTAGAAACCTAGATTTGCTTGTAAATTTTGATATGAATTTTTCAGGAAAATTATGTATGCAAAGTTCTAATTTTATAAGCAAAAACTCAAATGCAAATTAGGAAGGGTTACAGGCTCCTTGGCTTGGTTATCTATGCCCTTGGGGGACCTTCCTCTTCATACCACAAAGGTCAGGTGTATACCAGGCATCAGAGCATCCAAGGAAGAAATAGTTTGATATGCAACCTTGCAAATTGAAACTGAAAAATTACAACAGAGATCATAAATCTCTGCCCTTGCTCCCAGTGTTCACTCTTTGGTCTAAACACTGATTGTTGTAACAATAATCCAGAACATTATTAGTCTTTGAAAGTTGGTGTAATTCAACAAGTAGGAAAATGGACTTCATAGTTTTCTACAGTAATTAATAATGTATGATCTGTTATCTATTCGCATGTGTTGGGCTCTGTCCTACTGGACTCCTTATTATTAGACACCAGTCTAAGATTTTATTTAATTGTTTTCATTTAGGGTGAGATCCTGGACAGAACGAGGTTGTAGGTCTCTGGCCTGAGATAGAAGAAAGATGAGAAGTTTGTGAGGGTCACACTGGGTAGAATTAGGGGCAGATCTTCATCAAAGAGGGCTAGGGGTGCCAAAGGCCACCACCTCCAACCACACAAGCAGACCTTTGTTCCTGAGGGTCCCGTTTCCATCTGTATTAAAATTCTACCTTACCTCCAATAAGCTTTCTTTCAGGCTTTAAAATGCTAAGCTTATATGCTCATAAGTAACTGAAGTAAAAAGGAAAAAATATTGACTCTAGCTTCACATCATGGAATAGAAAGATTATCAAGTACGAGATCTCTAAAATATTCATTGTTAAAAGACCAAAGGGAGGAAGCTGGGGTAACCATAGCAACACTGAAACATGTAAGCCATAAATCCTGCAAAACAGATAAAATAGCAGCAGCTGATGAGAGAGGAGGGAATAGGACCATTAGTCTCTACGTTATACTCTTAGTATGAGAATCTGATGCTGAGTCTCTTCTTTCTAGTGATTAATTTTAAAAGTAACCAGGTGGAGTATTGTATGTTTTTCTTTTTTCCACAAAGACTTCAGTCTATGTAGTTTTAGGAAGAGACAGGTAAATTAGATAAAATTTATTTTCTCAGCTAAATAAAGAAATTGCCTTTCTGAACTAAAACTCGAGCTAAGCACCTCTGTGTTCTGGCTCTCTTTGCATGGTAGAGACACAGCCTCACGGAAAGACTAGAATGAGGGAAAAATTGCGAACATTAAGTTTCTTCCACATGAGCAAACTTACACCTTCTATGTTAAATAACACCTTGCTGACCTTTCTATATCATTTGCAATCTATAATCTCTAGCTAGGCTGAAATTTTACCTCTTAAAGTTTCCCTAATTCAGTTATCCAGTGAGATCTCCTCTCTCTAAATGCCCAAATACGCACAGTCTCCTCCACCCAGTACAGCATTAGCTACACTACGCACCACACGGACAGCTGAGGAGGCCTTCAGAGAAAGGAAGGAGGCACGGGGATCACAGATGCCAAAGACTTCAGACATTCAAAGCCCTCCCTTCTCATCCCCTCCCGCTCTCAGCTTGGCCCACATTCTTTGCCCTCTTGTTCCTTAGAAAGATATTCTTTAGGAAGATTAAAACCCTGTCTAGCACTTGATATTTTGGGTGAAGTTCTGCATTCTGTTTGAAGTTAGATAATTTCATAGACTGCATTAAGCAGAGATGAAATGTCTGATCTTATCTCTTTTCTCATTCTCTCTGGTGTTTGTTTTTGTCAAAACTGTGAACCCAAGATATTTATGTTACGTACTGACACAGGAAATATGGGGAGGAGAACGGCGTGATTGCCACCAAGTTGTCATTGGTATGTTGATTCACATGAGGGCGCTTCAGTCTCACTGGCCACAATGACACGTCTCTAACTGTCAGAGGACCTTAAAGTCCCCAAATCAGGTCAAAAAGCAAACACTCATGTTACCTTCTTCTGGCAACAGCCTCTCTTGCTTATTATAGGGTATGAATCATGAAATAATGAGCAGGGAAAGCTATTGAATTGGAAACAGAATATAAAGGAAGTTATTATGAAAAGGAACTCTTACCACATATAAAATGTCCAAGGCTTACAAGTCTGTAAAGATTTTTCATTTTTCATTACGATAATCTTGCAGCACCGGAGACTCACCATGACTACGAGACACAAGGATGGGAAGGATGGCTGAACTGTGATTAATAACATTTTTCAGCACTCTCTAGAGAATATTTTTTCTTTTGTGTATTTTGTTTTCTATATGATACACCTTCCTCTCATGAGCATCAGTTTTAAAAATACAGGCACATTTCTTTTGTTTTAATAGGATCTTATCCTTTCCAAAAAAACTGGATGAAAACGAATGCTATCATAGATGAGATGATAAATTCTTAATAATGAAAGAATTAAATCTGATCTCCAGATCGCACGTTAAGTTTTTTTGTACACAATCATTAACATTTTGGAATTGTTCACATTTAAATGTAGACCTATATGTGGGGTATTGTCACAATTAGAAAATTTCCCCATTGTTTGCAGAAAGGGGTCTAGCTTTACAATAGGGAAGAGAAGAATTCTTACATGAACATAAACCATTAAAACAGAATGATGAAGACAGATAAAGAAACCATCTTATCAAAATGCACATATTTATTAAGAAGGGAATGCATAGAGTAACTTCATCAGCTCCCTTAGGAATAGAGAGGTTAGAATTAATGCTATACCAATATGAGTACATTATTACTATACTTCAGTTTGAAAACAGGGTTTCAGAAAAATATAAATATTGCTTTGCTGAGTAGATAACAAATGGAGAAAGGCATTGATGTTGGTTAAATGCTTCATATAATTTCTCAGTTAATTATACAAGAGGATAGAAATTATTTCTCCCACTTAGAAATGAGATAATAGGTTGGAGATTTAGCTCAGTAGTTAGACCATTTGCCCAGAAATCACAAAGACCTAAGCTCAATCCCCAGCACCAAAAAAAAAAAAGAAGATAATATTTAGAGAGTTGAAAACACTTGTCTAAATGGATAGTGAAAGAGAACAGCTTTGACTGTTAGTGATGCTAAGTCTGTTTTTTGTGACATGTACGATTTATGTTGTATATTTTAGAGCTCCAGAGGCCATGCAATTTGGAGTAAACTTATTCCCCACTATCCATTTATCTTTGGTGCTTTCTATCGAAAAATTTCTAGTCGCTGTCTTGCAGCACCTTCATATTTGTAACATTTAGAAAAGATCCTTAGAGATCTTATAATACTTAGCACTACAAGACCTAATGCAATGCAGCCAATAATTGTCTTATTTACTTAGCATTCACAATATTGCATTGGCGTTAACTTCCTATTAAGAGCTCTCCTCCTTCCTACTGTCTCTGCTTTCTGAAGAATCCGAGGTTTACTGAGTTTTGAGCCTGCAGAAGGCTCAAGATTTCCTGAATCAGCCCAGCACAGAACTCACCTCTTATAGAGTCCGTAGAGAACAAAGACTCCTGGTGTTGTGTCCCCGGGGGCCAGAAAATGCTATAGCTCATTTAGCACTATTTTCTGTCCTTTAAAAAGTTGTCTAAGTAGCGCATATTCATTAGAACACTCCAAAAATGCAAACGAGAATGAAATTAAAACCATGTATAATCCCACCACCTAGAAGTAATCACTGAGAGTTTATTGATGGATGCTTATCTAGATTTATTGGATATAATACACATTTTTCTATAAAACTGAAAACTACTACTTCCCATAGCATTTAATATTGTTCTATAACATGGATTTTAATGGCTATTTAATATTCATTATATAGAAAATACACACAGTCTGGGCCACCCAGTCACCCAGTGTAAGATGTTTGGTTAGTATGACAGGATACCACTGTAATCTTGTCATCTTTCTCAACTAGACTTTGCCAGGTGTGAAAGCAGAATCATCATATTTGAGAGTCCTGAGTTCAGAAGCGTTGGCCCGGGTATATAAAGCATTTGAAAGCAAAACGTTAAACGCATACTTGTTGAATCAGATTTTAGTTTCATTCTTACTGTGCAACCTTCCCCAACGCGGCCCCCAAAGAGCAAAACAGCCTTTTGGGATCAGAGAAATTAGGTGCTACTGAGAAATCAAAGGTAGCTCTGCTCCGTGTCCTTTACATTAGAGTCTATCTTTAGGCTCAAGCAAGAAAGAAGACAGAACAGAGATGTGTTTGGTGATATGAAGATTGAGGAGCCACGTTGTTCTCTTTAGGCTAGAACTCAGATGTGGCTCGGGAGACTCCAGCAGAAAGGCCAATTGTCTGAATGCTCTCCTGAAGACACGGAGGTAATCCAGCGTAGACTACAATCAAGCAGCATAGGGGCTCAAAAGGGAAATTCACGGGAAATACAGAACATTTTATTGGTGGTACATGTGAGTGTTTTTTAAACATCTTTATTAAGATGTTTAAATTTAAATACTCTAAATACTCTTGTTTTAAATGCCTAATCCAGTGGTTTTGGATAGTGTCACAGTGTTGTACAATCATTCTTATAATCTAATTTCAAAAATATTTCATTGACCTAGCCCAAGCCCTTACCCATTACCAGCTATATTCACTTTATAGTCTCCCTTCCGCCCTTCCCCCAACCCATTTCTCAGGACCTGGGAAACTGCTAACCTACTTCGGGTCTCTACAGATTTCCAAATTCAAGCCTACTAAATGTGGCAGTCTTTTGTAATTAGCCTCTTTCACTTAGCAATGATTTTGTGGCTTGTTCAATTTGTAGAATCTCCCGAGGGGTAGAATTGTGTATACCCTAAAACTCAGGTGTTGATAGCTTAAGTCCCAGTACCTCAGAATGTGAACATATTTAGAGACGGAGTATTTGGAAAGGTAATTAAGTGAATACAAGTTAGTTTGAGTGAAACTTAATCGCAACTACTGGTGTCCTTATGTGAAGAGATTAGGACACAGGCAGCTACAGAGGAAAGACTGTGTGAAGACCTGGGGAGGACATGTCATCCACAAGCCAAGGAAAGCTCTCAGAAGAAAACAACACCATGGACACCTTGATCTCAGACTTCCGGGCTCCAGAATTGTGAGAAAAGAAATTTCTGTTCTTTTAAGCCACCTGGTCTCTGTACTTGGTTTTGGAGTCCTTAGCCAATATCATGAGTAATATACAGTGCCTGATTCTTTTCTCGTGGCTGATTTACTATTCTGTTACATGAATGTACCACATAAATAATGCATTATTTATCTGTGCGTCAGTTGAATAGTTATTTATGTGTGCATCAGTTGAATAGTTAGGTAGTTTCCACTGTTGTCGATTAGGAGTAATGCTGCTAAGGACATTTGTATACACATTTTTGTGTGGCTTAAACAATAGAAATTTATTTTCTCATGGTTTTGGAGCGCTCTCTTTGGCTCATGGCGGATGTTTCTTCCCCACGCCTTCATACGATCTTTCCTCTGCAAATGTCCATGCCTTAATTTCTTCATATAAGGACACTAGTATCATGTCTTTTAGGTACATGCCTAGGAATGGAACCCCCCGACCATATGGTAACTCTGTGGTTAACAGTTTTCCAAAGAGGTCGCACCATTTTATGTTCCCAACAGTTTTTCCACATTCTCAGTAGCACTTGCTATTGTCAGCCCTTTATTACTTTTGTGATCCTAGTGCATGAAAGTAATATCTCATTGTGCATTGGATTTGCGTTTTCTTTGTGTGTGTGTTTTCAGAAAAAAAATCAGGATTTATCAATATTTTAGGCCAAGTCTTTGTTGTGGGAGGCTGTATTGTGTGCTAGAGGATTTTAAGCTGCACTCCTGGCCTCGTCACATTTTTAAAAAATATTATTTTCACGGTATATTTTAGACATACATAGTGATAACATTCATCATAGGGAATTTGTACCTGTACATGATATATCTTGTTGCTTCTTTTTTCTCGTCTTCTCCCTTCCCTTCAATCCCTCTTTCCTCCTTATTTACAAAAGCTTTGTTTCCATTTTTTCCTTCTATTCTTTCTTTTCTTGTCCCTCTGTTCCTCTCCCCCTCCCCCTGCCTCATTCCCCTTTCCATCTGAACTGTTTCTTCCCTTGCTCAATACAATACATTTTAGTCCTTATTTACACTTCCAGTTTCTCACACAAGAGAAACAATGCAGTATTTAAACATGTGTGTGTGATTTATTTCACTTAAAAATATGGTCTCAAGATGCAACATTTACCTAGAAATGTCTCAAGCTTATTGTTCTTTATGGCGCAGTAGTACTCCATTGTATTAAAAAACCCACATTTTCTAATAATTAGTAATAGTGTGCATCTTTTCATGTACCTGTTGGATATACACGTATCTTCTTTGGAAGAATGTACTTCCTATATCCATTTTTATTTGGCATTATTTGTCTTTTGCTGTTAAGTTGTAAGAAATTTTATATTTATATACCTAAGATACAAGGGATTATATCTTGAATGTATTTTTTTTAGTTTTTGTATTTCGTTAATACATGTTTGCAGGACACAATGTTTGCATTCCTTGTGGGGGGTTGGCACATGGACATACATTTTAAGTCCTTTCCCATCCTCTTCTCTTTCTCTCCATCCGCCCTCCCTCCATCTCTTGATTCCCTTCCCATTTGAGAAAGCTCTATCTCCCCAATTTCTATTTTCTATGTTTTATTTGAATGCATAACACAAAAAATATAACGGTGTCAGAAATACAATTTTCAATTTTTTTCCATTCTGTAGGTTGTCTTTCCTGTTTTCTTAATAGTGTTGCTCGATGCAGAAATGCTTTTAGTTTTGATAAAGCCCAATGTATCTGTTTCACCTTTATCTCCTGTGCTTCTTGTGCCTTATCTCAGAAGGCTTTGTCTAACGCATGATCACAGAGATGTATGCCTGTGTTTCTTCTAAGAGTTCTACAGTTTCAGCGATTACATTTATGTTTATCCTCCAGTTTGCATTAATTTTACATGTGTTGTGAAGGAGTTCTACTTCATTGTTTTGCATGTGGATATCCAGTCATCCCCACATCATTTATTGAAAAGATGATTCTGGCCCTCATTGAATTATCTTGTCACCACTGTCAAAAAAATCAACTGATCACAAATATATGGTTTTGTTTCTACACTCTCAATAGTCTTTTTTATGTCAGTGTTACTTCATTAGTGTATCTTTCTAATATGTTTTGATATCGAGCAATTTGAGTTCTTCAATTTTATTCTTTTTCAAGTTTGTTGTGGCTATTTTAGATTTTTTTCCATTCCACATGAATTGTAGGATTGGGTTTGTAATTTAATGCAAAAAGCTCTCTGAAAGTTTTTAGTGATGATGTTGATTGTGTAGGTTAAATTAGAGTGTATTTCTATCTTCACAATATTGTCTTCCAATCCATGAACACTTTATGTCTTTCCACTTATTCAGTTTTCTTTAATTTCTTTCAACGATGTTTTGTAGACTACACTACAAATCTTATTCTTCATTTGTTAAATTTATTCTTATGTATTTTATTCTTTTTGAAGCTGTGGTAAATGGTATTGTTTTCTGAATTTTATTCTCCGATTCTTCGTTGCAGGGGTGTAGAAATATAATCAATGTTTGCATATTAATCATGCAGCCTGCATCCATGTTGTTTTTTATTCCCCACATTTTTAGTGGATTCCTCCAAATTTCTACACACAATATCACATCATCTGAAAATAGATACTGTTTTTACTTCTTCTTTTTAAATCTTGATTTTTTTTTCTTTCTTACAGTCCTGGAATTTGAATTCCTGGGTGGAGTATTGATGCTGTTTTTATACACATTGACTTATTTATGTAATATGGGCTATGATAAAAATGGGATGACTACTTAAATTTAAAAATTTATTACACTAAAAGGACTCATTGCTATTACTGTCACTCAAAATACTCCACCTCATTCTGAATACACTTGTCCACTTGTTCTTGGCACTTTCTGAAGCAGTTTCGGAATCTTCTTTTATGTCTAGTTGCTCTCGTACGGCTGCCTTGATGTCCTAAATCAGTTCAAAATGTCTACTTTTCCTGGTCATTTTGACTTTGTAGAAGAGCTGGAAGAAACAGGTGCCAGATCTGATAAATAAGGCGGATGAAGATGCACCAATATATTTTTATGAGCTCGCTTTTCCGTTGGAGGGCACGTGGCGGCAGCAATCACCATATTGTTGATCACACCTCGTAAAGATACGTAAGAGGGCTTCAAGAAGTGCATCAGGAAGTAGCAAGAATCATAGATGAGTGTGTTCCAAGTGAAGGGGAGTATTTTCAGGGGGACTAGTGGCACAATATCTTTACTGTAATAAAATTTTTAATACTTAAATGTACACTGGATGCTTTGATCAATGCTTTTATGTAAAATGTTCACTGTGTGTTCAGACATCTGTATTTCTATATTTGATTTTATGTTTTAAGAGCTTTGAGATATATAGACACATATATACATATATCTCTGTATGTGCATACACATATACACACATGCATAGGTACACGTATACACATACATATACACTCATGCATGCATATATACAATACACGTACACATACATACACATACATATGTGTATTCCATGTGTATTTACACGTGTGTGTATACACACGTGCATGTAAATATACACATGCATGTATATGTGTGTGTGAGCACATGCATGTATATATGTTGCTTTACAATCAGAGAAAGCACATACTTTAAAAACAATAGAAATCTAGAAGAAAGTGTTTTTCTCCAGAAGAGTTTATTCTTCACTTCTAGCAAACGTACTTCCATTTTTCTCATGCAAGTAAACCCCTTTCTCTAACTTACCTTCTATCTCCCTGATTCCATGTCACGATTTGTGTCTCACTCTTCCATATTTTAATGATGTCCATAACCTGCCCTATTCATAGTCCACCCCTACGCTTTACCCTCTGTCTGGCATAGCTCCAATAATAATCTTCTTGGCTTCTTTCTTTTTCCCATTATCAGCATTCTTCAACTCTGTCTCAGGCCCTTTCACCTAATCTAGCACCTGCCAGTCCCAAAGTTCTCTTGTCCATTTTTTTAGCCCCAGCTTGACCATATTCTTTCCACTCCTTCAACTTCACCTTGGCCCTCAGGAGTAGTCTTAGGAAAAGATTTGCCTTTTTTTTTTAATTTTTTTATTATTTTTTACCAAGAACATGTATTGGTACATTGCATACATAATGATCATAATCAACATGGTTATTTTGTACCTGTACATGATACATCTTGGTTTTCCCCCCTCTTCCCCCCTTCCCCTCCCCTCCCTTCCATTCACCCACCCCTCCCTATTTGCAATAAGTGTAACTACACTTTAC
>PVJO010014742.1:0-47278 GCA_004026905.1 Hystrix cristata | reverse complement strand
GAATTGTTTCTCTGATATGAGAGACCATAACTGTAAATAACGACAAAGAGGTGTAATAGATATTATATAAAAGGAGGATGGTGTGCAGAGGAGAGGAGTACTAGAAAGAAAGAAGGGGAAAAGCAGAAAGGCAACAGGGGAAAGAGAGGGGAAAGGGAAAATATGGAAAATGATGAATGAACCTGCTGTAAATAGGGAGGGAGGGAGGAGAGGGGAGGGGCGGGAGAGAGAGGGGAGAACCAAGATGCACCATGTATAGGTACAGAATAAATGTGATGAATGTGACCAATGTATGTAGAATGTACCAATACATGTTCTTGGTTTAAAATAAAAAAAAAAAGTTCAAGATCACTAGGCAGGACATCACTCTGCCTTCATATTCGAAACATTTAGAAATGATTTGGGAAGGAAAGTATCACCTTCTAAATGAGTGTGCACAAAAAATGACAAGTCATACTCCTCAAAAATTGTTCTAAGCCAGTCTTACATGCTTAGAATGTGATCTGAGTAACAGAAAAGGAAAAGAAACGATTCTGGTGCTGAACTATGAGAATCTTCACTTCCTAAGTATATGCATTGCCGAGTTTCATTTCTCCCATCACCCCCGGAGAGAAGAGACAGCTTTAGCCGCCCAGTATTCTCAAGATAATATCACAGCAGTATCAGCGTGAAGTAATTATGAAAATGAGGGAGGGCTGAGCTGCCACTGGTGCACGTTCATTCATTCCTCCAGGCCAGTGCACTTACGGATTCCAAATCTAGAGTAGTCTTCCACCAGTAACACTTTTTGCAGAGTTTAACATACAATTCAACAGAAAAAAAATTTTAAAAACTCAAGTAAAGTGTAACAAAGAGATGATTAAGGACAATTTTTAGTAATGTGCTCTGGAACTTGATATTGTCTTCATACATTTCTATAAATTCACCCAGAAGGTCACAGATGCAGGCTTAAGTGTCTGCTCGTGTGCATCGCCAGGGAGCAGAGCTGAAGGCGTATTGGGACGGCGAGGTCTGAAACACGCTTTTGTTTTGTATCGGTACATGTTTGCGGTGTGTAATGATTGCATTCATTGTGGAGAGCACAACACATCTTAATTCTTTTTAATTCCCTTCTCCTCCCCTCCTTCCATATTATGGACATCGATTTTTAAAGTGATGAGCTTTTCCTTCAGAACTTTTAAAGAGGCAATATTAGCCTAATTTGGGGCTTTATAAACATTGCTATATCAGATACTTTAAAAGTCACTCTTGCATTAAAAGCATCATACCGCAGCAATATATGCACACCTATGTTTATAGCAGCACAGTTTGTAATAGCTAAATCTTGGAAGCAGCCTAAATGGCCATCAACAGCAGAATGGATAAAGAAAATGTGATTTTTTTTAATACAATGGAGTACTACTCTGCCATAAAGAATGATAAGCTTGAGATATTTCTAGGTAAATGGATGCATCTTGAGACCATACTCTTAAGTGAAATGAATCGGACACACGTGTTTAAACACTGCATAGTTTCTCTGGTGTGAGAAACTGAAGTGTATATAAAGACTAAAATGTATCATATTGGGAAAGGGAAGAAAATGTACAAATGGGAAAGGGAACAAGGGAGAGGGGAAAGGAACAGAGGGACAAGAGAAATAAGAAATGGAAGGAAAAAATGGAAACAAAGCTTTTGTAAATAGGGAGGGCGGAGGGGGTGAGGGGAGGGGAATGGGAAAAAAAGAAGCAACAAGATATGTCATGTACAGGTACAAATCCCCTACGGTGAACGCTATCACTATGTACATCTAAAATGTACCATTAAAATAAAATTTAAAAAAAAAATTTTTAAAAGTCACTCTTGCTTGTACTTTCCACATTGACACATGACAGCCATGTCGGTGTTCAACTGTATGTGCTTCAGATGCACATAGGAGTAGGGACAACTAATGAATCTAGCTTTCTTTATGATGTGAAACAAAAACTTTACCCTCTTTTATACCAAGTCAGACATTCTATTCATATTAAAGTTACCTTTCATTATAAGTTCAAAAATTTGGAAACTGGTGTTGCAAGCTCAAATACTTAATTTGACCATCGTATGAAGGTTGACACAGATTTATGCAAGCAGTTCTATATATATAAATGCAATTTTTATTAATTTTGAGGACCAGTGCAAAAATACACTGAAATCAGACTGACTTAAAGTAAGGCTGTATATTGAAAATCATATTATAAAAACTTTTCTTTCTTCAAGTATTGTTTATCTTAAACTATAATAATTACTTGGAAAATAAATTTTGAACCTATTCAGTGTAACTTCATTGGACTTTTCAATAATCTTGACACTAGAAGCAATAAAAGAAACATTATTAAATACCTCAAAATGTTAAAGATGTGGCGGTTCTTTCAAAAACTTGTGAGACTTTCCTAATCAAAAATAATTTTTTATAGTTGGTATATTGCATACTAAACACAAGTTGCTATTTTTTCTCTTTGTTTGCTTATACCTACACTTATATAATCACAGTGCCATGAGTTATTTTCTAAAGATGCCAAAGGAAACAAGAATTTTATTCATTTTAAGTAGCTAAAATCTTGTACTTTTTATTTTGAGGTAAAATGGGATTTTGTGAAAATATAGACAGTTTTGCCCCATTCCTGGTTAGAATTATTTCTTTATAGTGGAGAGTGACTTGGTAATGTTAATAATTAGATTCTTGGAACTATCAAATACATCTGTCCAGTTTGTTATTTGCCTGTATTATGAGGGTATAATTGTCTGTGGTTAGAAAAATGAAAGAACTCAGAGGTTACTAAAGTCAAGCAATGCAGACTCAGCTTTCGGGGGCAACCACGAACTGCTTTGACTTTTAAGCACATTATCCCATATCTTGGCCTCGTAGCTATTCATCTGACTATATTTCAAGCCCCGTGCCCAGGAAATTGGAAAGTACAATATTTAGTTTGACAGGTTCTACATAATGAATTCTTCACTATAAACATTTATTTTCTTCATTTACATTTAATGTGATGATCATCTTTCCTTTCTCTTATGTTTCTAACTACCTTGCTTTTGTTTTGTTTTGTTTTTCCCTTCTCCATTAATAGATTTAGTTCCCCAAACATAGAAACTAAGGCTATGACTTTTTTCCTCTGGCATTAAATATGTTTGGGAAAAGACCACTAAAAGTTCAGGCCCAGGAAGAAAGTCTCCCAGGGAAAGTTATTTTTATAATTCTCAGTGTTTTAGAATTGTCAGCTTTTAAAACCCTCAAAATTTTTTTTAAAAATGTAATCCATTTAGGGCAGACAGATTCGCTAGAAGTCACTGACATTCTGATAGGTTCTTATTTTAATCAGATCTAATTCCTGAGTATATGGCTAACTTTTAAAAGAAAAAATAGTAATATAGTAGGTCAGTATAGATGAATGAATGAATGAATGAATAGCAGTTCACAACCCAAATAAACATACAGTAGTATATAAATACTTGAGGAAGTTGGTACTAAAATAAATGCTATGCATTGTATTTCTGAAATGTTTAGGGTTATAACTACGGTTTACATAAAACACACCATCTTTAAGGATATATGAATGTTTAGAATCTGAATATTTTGCTCCTAAAGAAAACAATCTATAAAGAAAAAGTGAAATTGATGGATTTTTTTCTCTTTTTCAAAGTTTTTCTCATTTGAAATTGTAGCTGGCACTTAAAACTATGCAAAAAAATTGGTAAGTAGAGTTTACTTATCTATGCACTACATGCTGCAGTATATTACAGTACTGTTTGGCCACTTAGTAAGTTTATCAATTTGAAAAGTAGATCTTGACTATAAGTGGATGAGTGATTTGAGTTTTTTTGTTTTTTTGTTTTTTTTTTTTTTTGGTGCTAGGGACCAAATTCAAGACCTTGTCAAGGCAAGAGCTCTAACCACTGAGCTAAACCCGAGTGCCGATTTGAGCTTTTAAAACTCTACAGTATGGCTGGGTGTGGTGGTGCATGCTGTTAATCCCAGCACTCAGGAGGCTGAGACAGAGGATCACTGCAAGTTCAAGGCCAGCCTGGGCTACATAGTGAGTTCAAAGCCTGCCTGAACTACATAGCAAGACTCTGTCTCTAAATAAGCAAATAAATAAAACTCTACAGTAGAGCTATGATAATATTTTCATAGTTTTATATAGCAACATAGGAACATAAAAATATTTTGTTGTTGTTTGAAAAATTTCAAATAAATCAGGGCAGAGAAGAGCCAGAGCCAGATATAAATTCTTGTACATAGAAGAAACAATGTTTAGATATGAAAAAAGGAAGCTGTTTGTTTACAGTGAACTTTATTTCATGAGCTCTTACAAAATGATGTATTAATCACTTTTTCAAATTCCAAGGAATTTAAATTCCAGGATACAAATCATTGATTTTAAAAAGTTGCATTAAAGTAAACATCATCAAAAAGAAGAACAAATCAAACCCAAAGCTCATACAAGAGAGGAAATTATTAAGATCAGAGCTGAAATTAATACAATTGAGACTAAGAAAACAATACAAAAAAAATCAATGAATCAAAGAGCTGGTTCTTTGAAAGAATAAATAAAATAGACAAACCCCTAGACACTCTTATCAAAAAAAGGAAAAAAAAAAGACCCAAATCCATGCAATAAAAAATGAAAAGGGTGAAGTCACAACTGACCCTATGGAAATCCAAAGGATCATCAGCACCTACTTCAAGAACCTATACTCAAACAAGATGGAAAACACTGAAAAAATGGACAGATTCTTAGAAACATATGAATTACCAAAACTGAATGAAGAAGAAAGAAATATTCTAAATAACCCAATATCAGCCATTGAAATTGAAGACGTCATTAAAAACCTACCAACAAAGAAAAGCCCAGGTCCTGATGGTTTCACAGCTGAATTCTACAAGAAACTCAGAGAGGATCTAATACCACTATTCCTCAAACTCTTTAATGAAATTGAAAAGGAAGCAGTACTTCCAAAATCACTCCTAGAAACAAGTATTACCCTGATACTAAAACCAGAAAAAGATCCCACCAAAAAAGAGAACTACAGACCAATTTCCCTAATGAACATAGATGTAAAAATTTTCAATAAGATACTAGCAAACAGAATTCAATGGATTATCAAGAAGATTATACAATACAACCAAGTAGGATTCATCCCAGGGATGCAGGGATGGTTCAACACACACAAATCAATACATATAATACACCATATCAACAGAATCAAAGACAAAAATCACATGATCATCTCAACAGATGCAGAAAAAGCATTTGATAAAATCCAACACCCATTCATGATAAAAACCCTACAGAAATTAGGAATAGATGGTCTATATCTAAATCTGATAAAAGCCATCTATGACAAACCAACAGCCAACATCACACTAAATAGTCAGAAACTTGAAGCTTTCACACTAAAATCTGGAACAAGATAAGGCTGTCCACTATCACCACTATTATTCAATATAGTTCTAGAAACATTAGCAAGAGCAATCAGGCAAGAGAAAGAAAGAAAAGGAATAAAGATAGGAAAGGAAGAAGTTAAACTATCATTATTTGCAGATGACATGATACTCTACATAGAAGACCCCAAGAATTCCAACAAAAAACTTCTAGATTTCATAAATAAATTCAGTTGCATAGCTGGATACAAAATCAACACCCAAAAGTCAATAGCATTCCTATATACCAATAACAAACTCACAGAGAAAGAAATAACAGAAGATATTCCTTTCACAATTATATCAAAAAAAAAATGAAACACTTAGGAATCTATTTAACAAAAGAAGTAAAAGATCTTTTCATTGAAAACTATGGTACTCTAAAAAAGGAAATTGAAAAAAAATAAATAAAAATAAAAAAGGAAATTGAAAGGGATTTCAGACAATGGAAAGATAGTCCATGTTTGTGGGTAGGAAGAACCAACATAGTGAAAATGGCCATACTTCCTAAATTACTATACAGATTTAATGCAATTCCAATCAAAATTCCCATAACATACTTCACAGAATTAGAAAAGGCAATCATGAAATTTATCTGGAACCAGAAGAGACCAAGAATAGCAAAAACAATTCTGGGCAACAGGAATAAGGCAGGGGACATCACAGTCCCCGACTTGAAACTATATTATAAAGCTTCTGTGATAAAAACAGCATGGTACTGGCATGAAGACAGACCCGAGGACCAATGGAACAGGCTAGAAGATGCAGAATAACTTCAAACACACTCAAATATCTCATTTTCAACAAAGGAGCCAAACACCCTCACTGGAAGAAAGATAGCCTCTTTAATAAACGGTGCTGGAAAAATTGGCTTACCGCATGCTGAAAACTAAAACTAGATATATGTCTCTCCCCATGTACTAAGCTAAAATCAAAGTGGGTCAAAGATCTAAACATTAAAACAGAAACAATAAATCTGCTGGAGAATAAAACAGGAAAAACTCTCAAAGACATAGGGGTTGGAAAAAATGTGTGAGCAGAACCCAGTCTGCACAGGAAACAATACAAAGAATCAGTGCTTGGGACCATATCCTATTAAGAGGCTTTTGCACAGCAAAAGAAATTACTAAGAGAGTGGAGTGAAAAACACAAACTGGGAGAAAGTTTTTGCCAGCTGTCCCTCAGACAAAGGTCTAACATCCAGAATATATAAAGAACTCAAAAAGATCAAACCCCCTAAATTTAAAGGCCCTATCCAAAAATGGGCATCTGAAATGAATAAACATTTCTCAGATGAAGAAATAAAAATGGCAAATAAATAGATGAAAAAATGTTCAACATCATTGGTCATTCAAGAGATGCAGATCAAAACAACACTAAGATACCATCTCACCCCAGAAAGAATAGCTATTATCAAGAAATCAACCAATAACAAGTGCTGGCGGGGCTGCGGGGAAAAAGGAACCCTCCTGCACTGTTGGTGGGAATGCAGACTGGTCCAACCACTGTGGAAATCAATGTGGTGATTCCTCAGAAAACTACAACTAGAGGTTCCATTTGACCCAGCTATTCCCCTACTGGGGGTCTTCCCAGAAGAATTAAAATCATTGTATCAGTGATTTATGCACAACCATGTTCATAGCAGCACAATTTGTAATAGCTAAGTCTTGGAAACAACCCAAATGCCCAACAAGTGATGAATGGCTAAAGAAGATGTTTTTCTACACAATGGAGTACTACACCACCATAAAAAAGGATAAACTAGAGTCATTTGTATGTAAATGGATGTTCCTTGAGAATACACTATTAAGTGAAATAAATCAGACACGTATCAGTACACATTGAATTCTTTCTCTGATATGAGAAACCATAAGTGTAAATAAGGACAAAGGGCTATAATAGATATTGTGTTAAAAAAAAAAGATAGTATTCAAAAGAGAGGCGAACTAGATAGGGAAAAGGGGGATAAAGAAGGAAGGTTAAAAGAAAAGTAAGATGAAAGGGAAAAAATGGAAAAATGTAAATAAGCTAGTTGCAAATAGAGAGGGGTGGGTGAATGGAAGGGAAGGGACGGGAAGAGGGAGGAAAACCAAGACATATCATGTACAGGTACAAAATAACCATGTTGATTATGATCATTATGTATACAATGTACCAATGCATGTTCTTGGTAAAAATAAAAATTTTTAAAAAGTTATTAGAAAAAAAAAAAGGTCTGAGATATACCTCAGTGGTAGAGTGTTTGCCTACCATGTGCAAGGCTCTAGATTCAATTCTAAATACTAAAATGTTAGAATGAGTATTATTAAAAAAAAAAGTTGGATGTGGTAGTATACACCTGTAATCCCAGCTACTCAGGGTGCTGAAGCCGAGGATCACAAGTCCAAGGCCAGCCTGGGAAACTTAGCACGACCCTGTTCCAAAATAAAAAAAATAAAAAGGGCTAGGGATGTGCCTCAGTACTCCCTGGGTTCAATCCCCAGCACCAAAAAAAATAATAAAATAATGAGAGTAATTATGAGGATGTGGAGCAAAAAGCATTTACATGCTGTTGTCAGGCTTGTAAAGACATTGTGGAAAATAGTATGAAGTTTCCTCCAAAAACTAAAAATAGACTTAGCATATAATCCAGCTATCCCACTCCTGAATCTATATATCCAAAGAAAGTGAAGTCAACATATAAAAGAGATACCCACATTCCCAGATTTATTGAGGCACTGGTCACAACAGCCAAGGTATGGAATCAGCCTAAGTGCCTGTCAACAGATGAATGGATAAAGGAAATACGGTGTAGCTACATAATGGAGCATTACTCAGCCATAAAGAAAAATGAAATTCGTTCATTTGTAGGAAAATGGATAGAATTGAAGGACATTATGTTAAGCAAAACAAGCCAGACACAGAAAGACACATATCACATCTTCTCTCTCTGATGTAGAAACTTAACAAAACAACAACAAAAAAAAAAAAAAAGATGAGCTGAAAAGTAAGATTACTTGGGACTGGGAAGGGTGTCAGAAAGAGAGAAAGGAGGAGGAAGGAGCCTGATGAGGGTAGAAGAAACCTGGATGAACATGACAATGAAAGCCTGTAGGGAATATCACAGTTAGTCTCACTAATTTGTACAATTAACATGTTGGTGATGCTTCACTTTACAAATGGGCTCTGAAACTCATTGATGTCTTCAGATCAGTCATCCAAATATTTATCAGAAATACTAGCTACACACTGTCCAGTCACTGTTCTCTCCCCACCTACAAACACACTTAGTGCAAGTGGAAAACTTATGATATGGGTGCTGTTCTTACCCCCATTTTTACATGTGTGGCAACCGAGGCACAGATAATTTGCTGAAGATCACATACTTAATAAACAGGTGGGCTAAGAGCCTAATAATAACAGCTGCCTCCAATGTATAAGGATAAGATGATAAAAAGAATGGAAATTATTAAACACTCTGCCAAGATCAGGTGAACTGCTCAAGAAATGATGTTTTGTGACTGTTCTGATGTTAGTCTGTCAGTTCCCGCAGGACTGTGTCCTGTTACTAGCGTTCTATGGCAGCTTCCTCACGGGTCCATTTGGAACATCTTCCCAAGCCACCTACTGAAAACTAATTGCTGATATTTTTTTAAAAGAAGCCAATTAACATTTTTGGCCTTAAGTCCCAGGGCAATAGTTTATCCCTCAATGTCTCTGCTGAGTAAACTAAATACAATGTGTATCACTGAAACGGATATAAAATTGCAATGAAGTCTGTGACCAACTTTCAGACAGAATGGAGACGACTTTTGTAAACTAATGTTCTTCTACTCTTTGATAGCTTTAGAGCGGGAGCACGTTCAGGAATTATAGATCCAGTTACAATTTGCACTGGTGAAGAAAGGGCTACAGAAAGTGGTTGATTAAAGGCAAGGAGAGCTAGAAAACTGTTTCTTTTCAAACTAGTGCCCAAGAATCCTTTGTGAGCAGTCACGGCACAGATTACTATTAGGAAAGAAAGTATCTTACCTTTTACTTCGCCTTTTCATCCACATTTGACTTCTCAGTTCCGGCTCACCTCACATATCATCCGGAAGTAAAATCCCTCATCACTCCTCCTCTATCTGAAAGTGAGTATGTCCACAGTTCACCGATTTGACCTTTCCATGAAGACAGATTATGAGATCCATCTGATTGTGAATGTCTAATATTCTTTGTGAAATGTTTTGTTAACTGAAAGTTCACTCAGGCTTCTTCACAAATTTTTAAATGACTAAACAGGCATTAAGTAAAAAGGATGATCTTTGCAGAGTGACACTCCAGAAATAACTATCCCTGACCACTTGATAGTCTTCCAGATATTTGCGAATAAACGCATGCATAGAATCACACTCTATATAAGGAGCTGCAACCTGCTAAATCTAGCAAAATAGTAAATCCTATCCAATTCAGTACATACTAACTTCCAATTTTATTCCACAAAAGAAATTATCTGAATTTAGTTAGCCAATTACATTCTGGTAAATTTTTTATTGTTTGCAGTGTTTTATTTTTACAAACCATGGTGTAATTAACATCTTTGGACAATTATCTATGTTTACTGGTGCTGGTGTTTCTATAAAATGTGAATGCCGATTTTTCTTGAATTTTTAAGTGATAAGACAGAGAAATTCTCCAAAAACAAAGGCTAGGGACCAGGAAGTGCTTTGGGAGCCTGGGCCTTCCCAGTGGTGGGCAGCAGGGTCTGGCACCTTCAATCTCAGTGATTATGATGGTACAAAGACGTGCATGAGGCTCTGTTGGGAATTTGCTCCAGACAAGTGCTTAGCTCAAAAGAGACTTTGAGGATGCTTAGTTTCAAGGATTCTCAGAGATCCGGACACAAGATAAATGCCCAAAAGCATCCTTGATTCCAGCAGGTACTTTTCTATAAGAAACCCTTTTAGATCTACAAGGCCAATTCTTCCTTCGTTTCCTATAACACCGTCATATCTTTGCCCTGCACCCTGGAAAAGCAGAAGGGATCCAGGTTCAGATGAATATGCCCTGATGCATCCTTAAAGCAGCTAAAGAAACACTTCCAGAATTATCAGCTATCTGTTATTTCTCTCCCAGTAGATAAAGATAGAGAAAGGACCAAGTGCAGTGGTGCATGCCTGCAATCTCAGCTACATGGAGGGTACCAAATTTGAGGTCAGCCTGGACAACTTAGTTAAATCCTGTCTCAAAATAAAAGATAAAGAGGGGCTGAAAATGTAGCTCATTGGTAAAGCACTCGCCTAGCACAAATGAGCCCCTGGGTTCTATGCCCCATACCAGGAAAAATGGAGAAATGTATCCATACAGAACTCGGTATTTTGAAGCTTTCCAAGGCTCTGCTTCCAGGCACAGAATCTAAAATGCACAAAAACAGTGATTTACTTCTGCATTGGCAGGTTGGAGATTGTTATTAGACGAAGCAAAACAATGGAGGAGACACCCAGTATGTTGAAGAGGGCTACAGGAAAGCAAATAACAGAGGTATTAGGTTGGGGAAAGACATTCCTACTACAATCACAGAAGGGTTTCATAGATACAAGAAGAAAACAAACAAAGTGAGAATAAAGGGGTCAAATTTAAATTCAGGAGAGTCAAGTGGTCATTGTGCTGTTCTGAGAAGAGGGTCCGAGAAACAAAGTTTCCTTCCTAGATTTGAGAAGAGCCACGTTGAGACCAACAGACATCCTGTTTGGGTCAGATTCGACAGAAGACTTTCTCATAAAGAAATTTCAAGGGAAATCTACAACCTCTACTCAATATTCCCTCACACAACTCCCATTCTCAACACGTATTTCTCTTTCTGGGCTTCACAGGCAGGAGAGGTTAGCAATGAAAAACCAAACTTTAACTGAATTCATCCTGTTGGGACTAACGGATATCCCAGAGCTCCAAACTGTTGTTTTCATTTTTCTCTTCCTCACATATTTGTTAAGCATTTTAGGTAATCTGACCATCATCCTCCTCACACTACTGGATTCCCACCTCCAGACTCCCATGTATTTCTTCCTTCGAAATTTCTCCTTCTTGGAAATTTCTTTTACATCCACTTTTACTCCTAGGACGTTGTTCAACATCTTAACTGGGAGTAAGACTATCAGCTTTGCTGGATGCTTCACTCAGTATTTCTTTGCCATCTTCTTTGGGTCCACTGAGTTTTACCTTCTGACCGCCATGTCCTATGACCGCTATGTGGCCATCTGCAAACCTCTTCATTACAACATCATCATGAACAGCAGCGTCTGCACCCAGCTGGTTCTCTGCTCTTGGCTGTGTGGATTCCTGATCATCTTGTTCCCAATCATCCCAACCAGTCAGCTAAAGTTCTGTGCGTCCAACGTGCTAAATCATTATTTTTGTGACTACGGACCCCTAATGGAAATATCTTGTTCGGACACGAGTCTACTGGAAGTGCTTGACTTTGTCTTAGCGGCTGTGACCTTGGTGGTCACCCTCATGCTGGTGATTCTCTCCTACACGAACATCATCAGGACCATTCTGAAGATTCCTTCTGCTCAAAAAAGGAAAAAGGCCTTTTCCACGTGTTCTTCCCATATGATTGTCATCTCCCTCTCTTACGGAAGCTGTATCTTCATGTACATAAAGCCTTCAGCTAAAGAAGGAGTTGCCTTCAATAAGGGAGTGGCTGTGCTCACTACCTCGGTCGCCCCTTTACTGAACCCCTTCATTTACTCTCTAAAGAACAAACAAGTAAAACAAGCCTTCAAGAATGTGGCTAGGAAAATACTGCGTCTTTATTCACTTTAGCGGCCTCAAGATAAAAGGAAATGTTTAATGATATTTATGGAGTTTTTCTTTTGTTAAGGTGATGTCTCAGATAAATTGAATGTGAGAATATGTCAAAAATTGGTTTCAAATTTCCTGGCAAGAGAAAGGTATTGAAAGAAGGCCAGTTTAATTTTTTTCTAGTAAGTATCTTTTGGGGCTGGGATTTAGCTCAGTGGTTAGAGTGCTTGCCTAACAAGCACAAGGCCCTGAGTTCAATCCCTGGCAACAACAACAACAAAAAAAGTATCTTTTAATAAAGGGTAAAAGCAGGAAGATAGTATTGTTGGACTGTACATAGAAAATTAGCTAAAACCTATTTGCTTATCGTAAATCTGATGGTCTGCTGAATGACTATGTCTGTCTACTTACGAGGACTCTTAGGCTCAACAATAACTATCAAAACATTACAAATACTGTGCACTGAGCCGGAAATGACTAGCTCCATCTCTGAAGAAATTATTCATGATTTCATGCAAAAACAAAATGTCTATTCCAGATCCCTTTTCCTTGAATTTTAGACAATTTTATTTCTGAAGCAGCTCCCTCTGACAACTCTTAAGACTGCTGCTTTCTGCCATCTCCGACAGAGATTATTTCCTATTGTACAGTGCTACATTTTGAGTTCTCACAAGGACATTTCTCACTGCTTAATTTGAGGGCTAAAATCAGAATGAAAGCTCTTATAAGGGAATCATCCAGCCAAAAAAAATTTTTTGGTTTTTTGAGACAAGGTCTCACTATGTAGTTCAAACTGGTCTTGGACTCACTATGTAGTTAGTCCAGGCCGGCTTCAAATTCACAGCGACCCTCTTGCCTCAGCCTCCCAAGTGCTGGGATTACAGGTATGCGCCACCACACTTGGCCAGGTCAATATTTAAAGAAAGACTCAGAAAAAGATAAATGTTTGGAGTTTTTTATAAAAATCCATGAAGAGCTAGAATGTGGCAAAGATATGCCTGACTTTTAGGTAGGATGCATTTAAAGATGATTCTGGGCTAGCTATCCATCAGACAAAGGTCTAACATCTGGAATATACAAAGAACTCAAAAAAATTAAACCTCTCAAATTTAAAGACCCAATCCAAAAATGGGCAACTGAAATGAATAAACATTTCTCAGATGAGAAATAAAAATGGCAAATAAATATATGAAAAACTGTTCAACATCACTAGTCATTCGAGAGATGCAAATCAAAACAACGTTAAGATTCCATCACACTCCAGAAAGAATCACGTTTATGAAAAAAATCAACCAATAACAAATGCTGGCGGGGCTGTGGGGAAAAAGGAACCCTCCTCCACTGTTGGTGGGAACGTAGACTGGTCCAGCCACTGTGGAAATCAATTTGGAGATTCCTCAAAAAACTACAACTAGAGGTTCCATTTGATCCAGCTATTCCCCTACTGGGGATCTTCCCGGAAGAATTAAAATCATCATACCATAGGGATATATGCACAACCATGTTTATAGCAACACAATCTGTAATAGCTAAGTCTTGGAAGCAGCCTAAAGGCCCAACAACCAATGAATGGCTAAAGAAGATGTGGTTTTTCTACACAATGGAATATTACACTGCCATAAAAAAGATAAACTAGAGTCATTTGTATGTAAATGGATGTTCCTTAAGAATACACTATTAAGTGAAATAAATCAGACACTCATCAGTACACATCAAATTGTTTCTCTGATATGAGAAACCCTAAGTGTAAATAAGGACAAAGAGGTATAATAGATATTATATAAAAGGAAGATAATATACAAAGGAGAGGAGCACTAGAAAGAGAGAAGAGGGAAACCAGGAAGGGAACAAAGGAAAGAAAGAGGAAAGGGAAATCAAGAAGAAATGTGAATAAACCTGCTGTAAATAGGGAAGGAGGGAACAGAGGGGAGGGGTGGGGAAGAGGGGGGAGAACCAAGATGCACCATGTACAGGTACAAAATAAATGTGATGAATGTGATTGATCATTCTATGTACAATGTACCAATACATGTTCTTGGTTAAAAATTTAAAAATTTTTAAAAATAAAAAAAAATTTTAAAAGATGATTCTGGGGAGGCGATGATGAGGAATACTACTGCCGTGATTTATTAACTGTCTCCACAACTTGCTACTCTCAAGGTCCATTGGATCCTCCTCTGACTTGACAATCACTTGTAGCCTCTGACTTCTGTTCTTAAGTGGAGTCATTTAGCTTGTAATATCTCAGGCCTCATTATGGCCAAGAATATTAATGAGCCCAGCTTCATGAACATCTCCCCTCCATTGTCCTTTGTGAATGAGAGGTATCACCAAATTTTATGATACTGATGCCCCCCCCCCAGCAGCATAGTCCTCGTGTCCTTGGTGAATGTAGGCCCACCTGGGGAACAAATCATCTAATGGGTCTTATGCTCTTACATTATATATACAATCCCATCATGCCCACCTTCCTCAGCCTGGAGTTATTTATCATTTTCCAGGAAATGCATTTATTCCCACATTACTAAGTATGTGGAGCATCACTCCTTGCAAGCTCTAAGAGCCACCCCAGGAATGAGGTGAGGTTCTTCCCAGGCGATTAAGTCCCGCATTTTGAGAAAGTGCTGCCAAGCCAAAAAATTCTAGCTCAGCCAGGTTTACACAGTGGACCACTTATCCCAGGAACTTGCCTCTGACTGGCCAGTATGAGTTAGCTGGCTATTACAGTTCTTTCAGTGGAAGCTCCTTCCATCCTTATTAACCCGTCATGTACCTGGCTGGATTATACAGGGTTTACCCCTAATATATCAGCCCAGCACTGAGACAGGGAGTTGAGAACAGCTCCAGAGGAAGGATCTAGTGCCTTGTGGAGGAAAGACCTTTGAAACATCTTCTAGATCGTTCTCACTAGGGAAAGTGCCCATATCTGCAAATTCAGTGTGTTTGTAGGGATTTGCAAAGTCAAAATACTTGGATAAATCCATAGTGTTGTCCCTTTTACATATTTCAAGGCCCAGTTTTCCCACATCAGGGTCCTGAGCTTTATAACAATACTGCCTTGCTAATGATTCAAATGTCTCTGGAGCTCTATGACTTTAACAAGTAAATCAACATGCCACTCAGTTATGTCTGTCCTTCCATTACAGGAGATAAATTCCTCTTTATAAGGTATTATGTAGGCTCTTTGGCTCTCGAAATCAGCTTTGTGAAGATTCCTATCCACTATTCCCCAAATACGACCCCATTCAGCTCAAAGAAGCCAGATTGGTCTTCGCCCATTTCCCCAACAGTTGGATATTTTTCTCAGAGGTGGGAATGTAAGGACAGGGGTTCCCATAGGTAGGGAAAAGATATGTTATTAAAAATTAATAGACAACTTTAACCTCTATAGCCAGACAGCTATAATCAAGTAGTTAGAAACATAAAGGCAGCTAGATTTTGTTAAGGAGACAAAGGCAAAGAGACTGGCTCTGGGAAGGTCCCAGGTAATCTAACATAAAGAAAACGAACTCCCCCTTTTGATTCTTACATCTACATAACCTGGCCCTAAGCCACCCACCCATAATTTCAAAGAAAAGTCACATAGCTGTGAGAAATTGAGGCAGAGATAACTGATAAGCCCAGGAGCCAACCAAATTCCAAAGGGCTGACCCAAGGAGGAAACCTCAATGAAAAGGGGCTACAACAAAAGGTCCACGAGTATTTCACTTTTGAATGCGCCCTACTTGTCGAGTAGCTATCTATCATCTCCCTTTCCCCCTTTTTCACCACTTTTAAATAAATTGTTCTCTAAATAAATTGTCTTCTCTTGAAAAAAAAAGAAAAGAAAAGAAATTAGCTTTTAACTGCTTGTTGACTGTCTTTACATGCTCATTCTCCCTGTTTGGGCATCAATATGTCTTAGAAGTAACTATTCAACTCTGTTATCTTTGTAGGCATTTATTCTCCTGTATTTTTCACATAGTCTCCTGCTTTATTCTATCTGCCAATGTGTTCCCCTCATGGAGATATTGTCCTTATAAACAACAGCGAAATCTTTAATGAGTGAGCCACTACACTAAACACAAGATAGTACCAATAGACCACTGTGGCATTTTTAAGACTTTGGTACACTGAAATTATTGCTAGGAACATCAAATTAAGCTCAACTCCCTACTAGACAGAGTCTTAATTCACCAAATATAGAATAAAATATGTGCCCTTCTCTGGGGATATACTGTCTATCTCAATCCCAACTATTTTTCTACACATGATGTTCAACATGAAATTTAAAAATCACAAGATACACAAAAATCAATAGTAAGCAAGCCATTAGCAAAACATAAAGCAATAAATGTAACTATACTCAGATATGATGCAAATATTGGAACTATCAAATAAAATAAGAACGATAAAATAATTGTGATTGCTATGTTAAAGGGTCTAGAGAAAAAGGCTGACAATACTCACAAACAGTTCAAGAACATCCATAGGAAGTTTTTTAAAGTATGATGGAATGCTAGAAGTAGAATACCCAGTAAAAAAAGTTTAAAGTTTCTGTAATACAATTGTAAATCCACTGGACACAGTTTAGGGAAGAATTAGTGAAAGGTAAGATGCATCAGCAGAAATTATCCAAATTAAATCCAAATATTAAAAAAGAGAAGTGAGTGAAACAGAACAACTCAGAGTAATGCGACAATAGCAAACACTCAAATACATACGCAATATGAGCCCTGGGAGAAGAAAACAAGCATGGAGGAAAAGAAATTTTTAAAATGATTTAGTCAGACAATTTTCCAATCATAATGAAAGACAACAAATGGCAGGCCCCAAAACCCAGAAGACGCAAAGCGAGGTAGTAGGAAAAATACACACACACACACACGCACACACACACACACACACACACACGCTCAAACAGTGAAAATAATGAACATCAAGAATAGAGAGAATATGCTAAAGTCATTTGAAGAGAGAGAAAAGAAATTACGAAGGAACAAATATAAGCATCTCAGCAGATTTCTCAAAAGAAATTATGTAAGCCAGAAGATAATGGATTAGAAGCTTTAAAATAGGGGGTGGAGGGGCTGGAGATTTATCTCAGTAGGACAGCACATGCCTAGCAAGCATGAGCCCCCAAGTTTGATTCCCAGCATTGCCTCCCACCCCCAAAAAAACAAAACTCCAAGAGAGAAAATTAATGATAATTAAAATAGGGGCTGGGGATTGACTGGGAATGTAGAGCCAGAGAAACATCTTTCAAAAATCAAGGCAAAATAAAGACTTTTGAAGCAAACAAAAGCTAAGAGAGTATGTTGACAACAAACCTATGAAACCTACGCTATAAGAAATTTTAAAGGAAATCCAGGTGGGAGAAACATGACACCAGACAGAAAATTGAATCTCCACAAAGAAATGAAGACTACTAGAAATTATAAAAATGAAAGTAGATATAAAGACAGTGTCTTATTTTTAATCACTTTATTTTTTTGCTAAGAGAAATAAATTTATTGGTATATTGGAGAAGCAAAATGCTTTTTCTTTTCCCATTCGAGAGCTTACATCCATCTCACGAAAGGCAGCAAATTGATCAACTGACTACAACCCTCCACTTATTTCAGGTACCACTAAGGGCATCTCCGGCAAAACCCCAAGACCTGGAAGCGCCAACACAGGTCAGGAATTCTGAACGTGGCCCTTTCGGCATATATCCTGAGGGAGCCCACAAATGTCCTGTCCGGTCTTTACACCTCCCAGCTTTCTCAGAGGACATGGCTTTACCAGGGGGCAGCAGAAAGACAGGAGCAGGACTACCAGGAGGTGAGCTTTCCAGTCTCAGACCTCTTTTTTCTCTATTTGCCTCACTGCCACGAAAAATTAATGTGCAGGAATATGGGGGAAGAGCCTGTGTTTTCTCTGGGGCCGTATTATGCTACAACCTGGACAATTATTCTGCTAAGAAACACTCTGATTTAAGATGCCTCTGCCAGGCTGTCCTCTGTCCTGGCTCACAGACACTTTTTTTCCTCCTGTGACTTAAGGAGCCACCATGATGAGCTCGGTTCTTCTGTGTTTCAGCCACCTCTTGGGTAGCCTCCGGCACAGCAATCACCCCTGGAAGTTCTGGCCCTGGTGAGTTGATGGCTGGCAGAGAATCCTCCCCGGGAGCTTTTCAGTGGTATGTCTTCCCTTTCCGTGCACCACAGTCTCATTCCAAACTCCCTGAATCTATTCCTCGAATGTATTTTTTTCTCTTAGCCACAACTTCCCCTGTTTCTTTTCTCTCTCTTCCAGAAACCCCAACTCCCACAGGAGTCAGTAGAACCCCACCTGCCAGAAGGTGGCTTCTGACGCCACATTTGCACAGAATTTCAAACATGGTTGAGCTGACCACTTGATGAGAATCCCCACAGGAGCGCCTCTGGTCCTGAGGTGTCGCTCGTGATACAGCTTTCAACAGAAGTACGTTCTTCACTTTCCTCAGAACGCTAAATCCTTGTCACCTCACGTTTTTCCATCTTTCTTCGCTCTTACAAGTTATAACACCTTCATGACAGGATCCCCAAAAAGGGTTTTCTGCTGCTTTCAACTCACCAGCAGCCATTGTGGCCCTCAGTCTGAGAAAGATAAACACATCATTGCTTTGATTCTCTCTCTTTCCCTTTCTGCTATTTCAGGCACTGCTGGGGTAGTCTCTGGCACAATGGCTGCATCCACTTGCACAAAGTTTGCAAGATCTCCCTTCTCTCTCCTGTTATGGGGCTTTGAGGTGCTGGAGTCTCCTTCTAGAGGTGGTTTCCAAATTCTTTCTGTCCTGAGCAAAGAACCAGTCAAAAGCACAAAAATAGTCACAAGGTTTTATGTTTAGTAAAGGTAGGGAAAAAAAAATAGGCTCTGCAGAGCAAGTTTGGGTCAAGTAAAAGTAAGGAAAAAAAGTACACTCTACAATGTGAGAGCAGACTACTGTGAAAGGTCACAGCAGCCTTTAATCGCTTTAAAAAGCAAGTGAGTATCTAAAACAAAAATACAATCACACATTATGGAGTTAATAGCAGTGAAATAAAATATATAATAACAATGGTGCAAAGCCAGTTAGGAAAAATGAAAGCGTAGTACAGCGGTACCTCGGTTCCCAAACTGAATTCATTCCACAGTTCACGAACTGAACTGGTCACTAACTGAATCAAATGTCCCATAAGGTTCAGTGTAAATAAGGTTAATCCATTCTGAAACATATTTTTTTAAATCACAAAAATATGAAACAAAGTACAGTATAGTTTGGAGAGAGAGAGAACGGCAACCTTACACATTATTGCTTGTTATTGCTCTACACATTCTTGTCTCCTTCATTGCCGCTCTACACTTCCTTATCGTCACACTCGTCTGCACTTTCTTTGGCGCCACGCTGGACTGGATAATACTGCAGCATTGTATGTGCTAAAAAGCACCCAAAACAGCTTCACAGCAAGTGCGCACAGGTCTGTCTGTAACCGAGATCTCGACTAAGGGAAGCCACGACCACGTGTATGATGGGGATGCAGTCTGTGAACATTTCTGATGCAGAGTTAAAGAAGGGAAGCAAAATTTTGCCCAATGCTTCTGTTCACAAACCCGATTGTTCTCAAACAGAAGCATTCATGAACCAAGGTATTACTGTATTGTAAATTTCATGCACAATTATTTAAAACAGGTTCTGATAGTATTAAGAATTACAATATAATCTTATATTTAGAAAATCCTAAAGACCACCGAAAACCTGTTAGAACTAATAAATTCAGTAAAACGTAAGATACAAATCAATATAGAAAAATCAACTGTTTCTCTATACTAACAATTAACTATTTAAAAGAGAAACTAAGAAAACAATCGTGTTTATAATGTTAGTGTATAGAAATTGAAACTGTTAATGCCCAGAAATGTAACTGATTTGTATACGATGATAAAAAAATAAATAAAATACTTGGAAGTAAATTTAACAAAGGAGAAAGAACCATATGCCAAAACCTATAAGAACTCAATAAAAGAAATTGAAAAAGACATAAATAAATAGGAAAATATCCTGTTATTTGGCAAGTAGAATGAATAGTGTTAAAATGGCCATACTGATTTAATATACATCAATATTGCAATGATATCTTTCACATAAATTTTAAAAAGCTTATGAATACTGAATCAAATAAGACTTCAGATACCCTAAGAACCCAAGATTAAGATCACGGATTATTTTCCCACATGAGCTAGTTGGTTTGATCAAACCAGGGGAGAGAACCTGGTTTCTCCTCATCTATGATCACAGGCAAGAGACAAACACTCTAGCCACTGAGCTAAATCCCCATAGGCAACAGAAAGACACCATGGAAATAGGCTACACAGGAGGCATCCTGAAGGAGACTTTTTACTCTCCTTCTAAGACATTTTAAACTCTCCTTATGGACATCTGGTCTCTGACATGAGACTCAAGTGGGGAGATTGGCCTGACAGGTTTTAAAAGTCTTGTCCCAAGTAGCTCAATTTAAATGCATTTTTCTATGTGAACTAGGGTGCGGTCTGGGGTGGGGGACTGTTTGTTATCTGGTTGGTTTTTTGGTTTTGTGTTGCTCAGGATTGAACACAGAGCCTTCTCACTGAGCCACAACTGCAGCCCTTTTTTTTTTATTTTTGAGACAGGGTCTTGCTAAGCTTCTGAGTGGCCCAGGCTGAGCTCAGACTTGTGGTCCTCCTGCCTCTGCCTCCCAAAGTGAGATTACAGGCATGCTTCACCATGCCCGGCTCTGAAATAAGGTTTTAAAATCTCCCAGAAAGTTCAGAAGCCACTTTTGGTCCAACACACTCATCAGCAACTCTCTGAGCCACCCTTCTTCCGGGACTCTGCCCCGAGAATAAAGTTCTCAGATGACGGGGATGCTATAGAAAACAGATGCTCTGAGCTACCGCATCTGGGGTGCAGAAACAGAAAGGAGGAGAACGTACTGATCTGCTTCTTTCCCAGCCTGAATCCATCTAGACAGAATTTTTCTTTCCTTTCTCTGAATCCAGTGAAAGTAAACAAATGTTCTATGTACCAAGAAGGTACAGGCTCATCTTCAGCACTACTAGCCTTTATTGGTAGCTACCAAATTCATCCCATCTTGCATTCCAATATTATTATGACGTAAAACTAATTCCTGTGTGAGGCTCCCAGAGAGCTGTGGACTGTGGGGTGGCGGCCAGGACCTCCATCCGACACAGCTTTTAGCATATTTATCTATGGAAGAGACCATAATGTCAAGGCCTGGAGTCAGTAGATACTCTAGGAATATGGCTCCCTCTCGTGGGACAGCCTGCTCTTTCAATGTCGCACACTCCACATGTTAAAAAAAATTTTAAAGAATTTAAATTATTCTGCAATGGAAATACTGTCATAGGAATAATCTAATCAAACACCTCCCTCAAAGGGAAATTTTTAATTTTATTTTTTATAAAATATCAAACACATAAGAAACTTCTTAAATGCAATTGCCAAATAGGAGCCCTGGGGACACCCAATCAAAAGTAAAAGATCAAAGTAACATCAAAGAAGATAGTCATGGGGCTGGGGATATACTGTGCTCAGTGGTAGAACGCATGCTAACTAGCACACATGAGGACCTGGGTCCATACTCAAAATGGAAGAAAAAGTCATACCTTTCTATATGTCTGCTCTGTCCACATCACATATCAAGTTCGGATAACAGTAACTTGAAGTTTCCTTTTCGTCCTCTTCTACCAGGGGCCAACGCTGTCTATGAAGTTGAGCGTGAGGATGGTGTTCACACCTGCTCTCCCTTGTAATTCTGTGTAAGTATCTAGGAAGTAGTCTTTTTTTATCCTAGTCAGGCAACACCTTCTGGGGGAAGTGAGCAGAAAAAGGAAAGCAGAACTGGGGGCGGGGAGGTGGCTGGGCATGGAGGTGCATGACTGCATTCCCAGCACTCTGGGAGGCTGAGGCAAGAAGGTCACAAGCTTGAACCCAGCCTGGGCAACTTAGCAAGACCCTGTCTCAAAAAAAAAATTTTTTTAAGGGCTGGGGACGTACCCCAGTGCCAAAAAAAATAGACAAAAGGAAAAGGGGGGAAGTCAGGGAGCAAGAAAGATGGAACAAGGGTAGAAAGAAAGGAAAGAGGGACTAAGATCTTGAAACTGCCATTTACAAATGGATTTTAAGTTGTTTGAAGGATGAGTTCTCCACAACTAATTTATACTTCAAAATGTTTTTGCAAGAACAAAATTTCTAAATACATGATCAAGACATGAAACTTCAGCTGTTAATCACAGAAAAATATTATTGAAGCTCTATATAAAGATGATTCTAAATGGATGCATATTGAGGGCATACTCTTAAGTGAAATAAATCAGACACACATGTTTAAATAGCACATTGTTTCTCTGGTGTGAGAAACCAAAAGAGTAAATAAGGACCAAAATGTATCAGAGATATTGTGAAATAGGAAGAAAATGTTCAAATAGGAATGGGAACAAAAGGGCAGGGCAGGGAAAGGAAGGAAGGGGAAAGAAAAAAAGACCAGAAGGGAAAATGGAAACAAGGCTTTGGTAAATAAGGAAGGGAAGAAGGGTTAAACGGAGGGGAGGGGATTGGGGAAAAAAGAAGAATCAAGATATATTGTGTACAGGTACAGATTCCCTATGATGAATGTGATCATTATGTATATCTAAAATGTACCAATAAACAGGTCCAAACACTCTCAGTCACCTTATCTTTGACAAATGGGCCAAACAACCTCACTGGAAGAAAGACAGTATCTTTAATAAACGGTGCTGGAAAAACTGGCTTTCCATATGCCGAAGGTTAAATCTAGACCCATATCTTTCCCCATGCACTAAGCTAAAATCAAAGTGCATCAAAGATCTAAATATTAAAACAGAAATACTAAATCTATTGGAAGACAGAATAGGTCAAACTCTTGAAGACATAGGTGTAGGCAAAGACTTTATGAACAAATCCCCAGTTGCCCAGGAAATATCACAAAGAATCAACAATTGGGACCTGATCTTGTTAAAAAGCTTTTGCACGGCAAAAGAAACTACCAACAGAGTGAAGAGACAACCCACAGAGTGGGAAAAAAATTTTGCCAGCTATTCCTCTGACAAAGGACTAACATCTCGAATACATAAAGAACTCAAAAAAAATCAGACCCCCCAAATTTAAAGACCCAATCCAAAAGTGGGCAGCAGAAATGAATAGACATCTCTCAGATGAAGAAGTAGAAACAGCAGATAGACATACGAAAAAATGTTCAACATCACTGGTCATTCGAGAGATGAAAATCAAAACAACCCTGAGATTCCACCCCACTCCACAAAGAATGGCTATTATCAACAAATCAGCCAATAACAAATGCTGGAGGGGCTGTGGAGAAAAAGGAACCCTTCTCCACTGTTGGTGGGAATGTAGACTGGTACAACTGCTATGGAAATCAGTGTGGAGATTCCTCAGGGAACTAGGACTAGAGATTCCATTTGACCCAGCTATTCCACTTCTTAGTATCTTCCCAAAAGATTTAAAATCATTATACCGCAGAGATATATGCACACCCATGTTTATAGCAGCACAGTTTGTAATAGCTAAATCATGGAAGCAGCCCAAATGCCCATCAACAGCAGAATGGATTAAGAAAATGTGGTTTTTTATACAATGGAATACTACTCTGCCATAAAGAATGATAAACTTGAGATATTCCTAGGTAAATGGAGGCATCTTGAGACCATACTCTTAAGTGAAATAAATCGGACACACATGTTTAAATACCGTTTTGTTTCTCTGGTGTGAGAAACTGAAAGTGTAAATAAAGACTAAAATGTATTATATTGGGAAAGGGAAGAAAATGTCCAAATGGGAAAGGGAACAAGGGAGGGGGAGAGGAACAGAGGGACAAGAGAAATAAGAAATGGAAGGAAGAAATGGAAACAAATCTTTTGTAAATAGGGAGGGAGGAGGGGGTGAGGGGAGGGGAATGGGAAAAAAAGAAGCAACAAGATATATCATGTTCAGGTACAAATCCCCAGTGATGAATGTTATCAATATGTATATCTAAAATGTACCATTAAAATAAAATTTAAAAAAAAGTACCAATAAAATTAATTTTTAAAATAATAAATAAAATAGAAGATGAACATGTGGATATGATCTGTCCAGATAGATTGGGTGTTTGAAACAGATCCAAAGAGCAAAACTATCTGTAAATTTTAGAGTTTCTAAGACCACCCATCGTTTCTGGATATATGAAAATGAATGGCCCTGAGACATTTCAGTTAAAATGTTAAAATGCTGTAGTAGCAGAACTCGAGTCATGGGAATACAGGGATTCACTACCACCCTCTCCATCTTGTCTGTTTACAGCTGTTTGTAAAAATAAGTGAGGAACAATTGGTCTTTTGGGTTTCTTTTTTCTTTCTTTCTTTTTACTTTGGGGTTTTTTTTCCTTTTTTGAGGGGTTGCACTATTAAAATCGAGATTGTATAAACTAGGTAAAAAGCTGAAAAGTAGCAAAATCTCGTAGCTGTTAAATAAAAAGTTATACTAATGAAAAATTATATTTTTCTTAAAATTTTTCAATTGTAAGATAAAATGGGTTCAAATCACTAAATTTTTGGTCTCAGGTTTAGTGCATTTTCTAAATTCAAAAAATTAAAAAGTACTCTGTATCTGAGAAGCCCTTAATGGCCTGACAGGTTAAAGCAATCACAGGTCAAAGTCATTTACTTAACAGGCCACCAGCCGACCATCAGTAGCTATTAAATGTGGTTTTTAGTTTAGTTTTAGAGGAAGATTTCAAACCTTTAAAATAAATTTGGCTTGAGGCCTGCGCCATGCCATTCTGTATATCTAGAAATCACGGTGGTCTTGGGAACAATAAAATCTGCAGCTATTTTCACTCATCAGGTTTTTCCCAAGCATCCAGTATAAATGGCCATGCTATCCGTATGTTTACCCTTTAAACAAGAGTATTTGTAAAATTTTCACCCTTATAAATAGTTTTATGTCTTAATATAGTGCTTTAAAATTTTATGTTAAGAAGGAAATTTCCAAATGCAAATTTCCAAGAACTCATCCTTTATACACCTTCAGATCTGACTATGCACAGGAACTTTGAGATTAGTATCTCTCTTTCTCCTAAGAGAACTTTTCAACTGTTTCTAAGCTGAAGATAAAAAAAACTTTTTTGTGTCTGATAAAGAATAATTTAAGATATTTAAAATAATACATTAGAAATATTTATAAGTGTGCATCATTCTCAGCTGAGATTTATATGAGACAATGTTATATTTACATTTTAAAAACTACAACCATTTTAACAAAACACCACGTGGTACAAGTCTTGGGTTACATTCTAAATACACAGAGATGATTTGAAATAGGAGTCATGAAAAGGAATGTGCATATTGGGGGGTCACAAGTCAGATGAAAGGCTATGTTAATACATACAGTGCACCTCTTTATTTACACTCAAATTTACTAATGATTAAGTGTGACATTCAAGCATTTTACCTCCTAACATGACACATTTTACTGTTTTTTTTAATTGATCAGAGGCCCAAGGTGGACATGTACCACATTTTTTCCTACTTAAAGTGATAGGATCATCGTGGCTGACTAGAGGCAGCCTGAAGGAACCTTGGAAGATATGCATTAGGAAGCACAGGTATTCAGAAATGAATGAGGCAAACAAACTCAGATTTGGAAAGGCCACCCGTAGGGGACTCCTACTAGATCAATTCAGTATCGGCGATGTTCAGAAAAGGAAGCTGGGCTGCCCCTGAGTCGTGGCTCTCCCCACAGCCCAGATCCAGTGCAGACTCCCTACGGAGAGAGGACCTAATGTCCCAAGGGAAGGAGCTAGTCCCACAGTCACAGCCAGGCCCCTGGGATCAGCTCTCAGTATGTCCACCCTCCTCACCAGAGGAAGGAGCCCAGAAAACAAGATATTAGTAGATTAGGGCACCAGGAAACTGAAAGTCTGAGAGTTATTCAGAGGAAAGTGACCAAGCTAGCACTGGTGTTTCCTTGGGAACATAAAAAACAAGGCGCAGTCCTGATTAGGAACCAGAAATAGACACTGAGAGAGCCATGACTCAGGGAGGTGCCAGTCCCTGCAGAGGTTGCAACCAACAAGACCCTGGGGAGGAAAGTAGCTTGAGCGGCACCAAGGCAGACACTCTCCCATTATTCCCCCAACACCAGGAAGTTCTGTGCCCACGAGGTATCCTGCTCATTGCCACTGTTTGGTGCTACACAGGACCCCTACCCCCACGCCCAGCTAAAACTACTAAGCACTATAAGCCCAATCACCAGAGTTCACAGGCTGGATAGTGATGCTTTTTGAAGTACAGAGACAGAGATGTAAATGAAGAGCTGAAGAGAACAGCTCAGACAGAGGACATGGTGTGCACAGCCATCCAGAGCCTCAGAGAAAGACCACACAGCAGCGTCTGCCAGGTTTATAATGGAAGAATGAGAGCAAAGATTGTGAGGCTCCAGTGGAAATCAGTGAAAGACTGTGGATTGGCTCAGTCATACTGCACACCCCCCAACTCAACCGAAGGCATCCAATCGTAAGATAAAGGCGAAAACCTCAAGCTGACCATGCCCACAGGTGTGAAACAAAAACCAAATGGAATACTGTCTGCAGAGAGAAGGAGGTGCACTCAGACCCCCAAGTCCCATCACACACTGGCAGGCAAGAGAGCACATCATAGAAGGGGAGCCAGCTCGGTGAGGTACAGGGGAGAGCAGTCTGGTAAGGAGGAGAAAGGTACTCTGTGGACCTAACAATACTTTGTGAAGTGTGCAGATGCCAGCCAGAGTGTTGCCAAGACATGAATAGAAAAAGCAGTCTTAAATAACTACAGCGATTGCTGCAGGGAGAAAGAAATAGAAATTGGGAAGGCTCTTGAGAAATCAGCAGAAAATTAATTTGATATGAATGGCTATTTAGTAAAGAACTAGAAATCATGAAAAGATATTAAACAGAAATCCAGGCTATCAGGCCCATGCTGGACATGTGCCCCCAGTGCAAGCAAGCAGGCCCATGACAGCTGCACAATGTGACTGTCCACCAACTCCAAGCTGGGTCTACATTTTGGTTCCTCTTCACATAGGGCAGCAGAGGTGAGGACTAATCAACTGACCTGATCCTGGATGAGGACAACACCCAGGGACAGAAAAGAGTAACCAGATCCCAAAACTGTCTACAGTAAGTCCAGCGGTGCACTTGAAACCCCACCCTGTGGCTTACATCCAGCAGAGACCAGAGTCCTGATCACATTCCCTCTCTACCAATGGGAACAAGGACCTGCCTCGGCTTGGATGATAACGACCAGGGTGAATGGACAGAGTGGCCTCTGGTGTGGGGAGGGCACATCGAAAACCATATACTCTATTTTTTTTTTTTTTTTGTGGTGCTGGGGATCGAACTCAGGGCCTTGTGCTTCCAAGGCAGGCACTCTAGCCACTGAGCTAAATCCCCAGCCCCTCAAAAACCATATACTCTAAAGACAGGCAGAGAAAATCCTGACCGGCTAGATCCCAAGACGTCAGATACTGCATTAGAATGAAGCCACTCCTTCAAAAACAGGAAACTTTTCTTTGACTCAATCTTTTTTCTAAATTTTTCTATATTTTGTTACTTTTCCCTTTCCTTCATTTGAGTTTTTTGAGGATTTGAGGTTTTTTTTCTCCCCTTTTTATCTTTTACTTTCTTTTCTCTGTTTTTCTTTTCCCCTTTCAATTTTGTTCTCTTCTTTCTTTTATTTCTTGTGTTTTGCTCTCTGTTTATCTTTTTTCCTTTTCATTCTTGTTCATTCTCTTCTATGGCTGTTCTCTAGCACTATTGATTTCCTTTTACTCCTCAATGTGACACCCTATTTCTCTTTTCTCTCCTTCTTATATCGAACTGATACCCCCTCTACTTTTACTAGTATAAATATTAAGCTTTATGAATCTCTAGATAGCTAGGTAAATTTACACTATTACTGTTGAATACTGTTCTATTGTTAGTAGAGGTAAAATTGTTCCATTTCGTAGATATTTACTACAGTCAATAGTTGCTCAATATTCAGTTTTCCTTACAGTTCATACTATAATTATAAATCTCTTTCTATGGTTAAGGACAGTACATTATTGGTCCTTAGGATTTTACAACACTCAGTTTGTATTTGATGCTATAATTGATATTGATCTTATTACTATAGCCAAAGTGACATAGCTGTTGCTATTAATTAGTCTTCTTGGGATGACAATAGATGGATTGCCTTGGGGCCATTAACAATACTGTGACCCATTTCTGGAAAACTGGGAACTGAGCCAAATACACTGTAACCTCCCATCCCAAGTAAGCAGAATTGGTTGGATCCTGAGACAGAGCAAAAGGCCAAAGTTAGCCACATCCAGAGGACAACACTGAAAAGTAGACATTAACTAAAGAGGATTCCGTACTAGAAGCAAAGCTTTCCACTACAATAAACCTGCAAGCTTCAACACAAAAAAGAAAGAAAGAAACACAAGCAAAGAAAATGCCTCGCAAAACTTAAGGAAAGGAAACTAAAAAGCACACACTAAAATTATTCAAAATGATATCAAGGGAAATAACAAAACAGAAAAATAAAGCATTTAGCAAGCTCACAGCAGATATTGCCTCAAACCTCTGAGAATGTTGGGATTATAGGCATGCACCACCATGCCCAGTTTAAACTATACACTTTTAATAGTCATATGGTACTAAAAGCTATCCTTTCTAATAAAAACTGAAATTGAGAATTCTAGTTTTTTTTTAAAGAAGATATAAATAAAATCACATTGGACAAAATAAACAATACAATTAACACGTCTACAGAAAACACTAATAAAAAGCTATCTAAGCTAAACAAAGCAATGCAAAACATGAAGGACCAGCATAGGAAAGAACTATAACCCACAAAAGACTCCAAATGGAAATTCAGGCGAAAAGAAATTCTCCCAAAAGTATAGACAGCAGAAGTGACCAATGTGAGGACAAAGTATCAGAAATAGAGGACAGGGTTTTTGTCAGGGTCCAGTTAATGTGAGATACCTTAAAAATAGCAAAAGAACATAAAAAATGGATCCAACAGCTCCTAGATAATGCAAGAAAGACGAATCTAGGATTAATGGACTAAATGAAAAGTCAGAAAACAACACAAATGTCATAAAAATATTGTTCACTGAAATAACAGCAGAAGAGGCAAAGAAGGTTATTACATATTAGTTAAGGGGACAATTAAACAGGAAGAGATAACAATTATAATAGTACCTTGGCTCACAAACTTAATTCATTCCGTGATTCTGGAAAAGATGGCCACGTTTGTGTTCATGCAGGAAAGATGGCCACAGTCATGTTGGTCACCCGCGGCAGGATTTGTAAACAAAAGCAAAATTTCGCCAAATGCTGCTGTTCATGAACCAAGTTGTTTGCAAACAAAAGCAATAATGAATCAAGGTCCCACTGTATAAACATATATACACAAAACACAGGTGCACATGACTCCATAAAACAAGCACTACTGGATATAAAAGACCAGACAAACACCAACACAATAAGAGTTGGGGACCTCAATACCCCACTGTCACAAATAGATCAACTAGACAAAAGGAAGGAAGGAAGGAAGGAAGGAAGGAAGGAAGAAAGGAAGGAAGGAAGGAAGGAAGGAAGGAAGGAAGGAAGGAAGAAAGGAAGAAAGAAAGAAAGGAAGAAAGAAAGAAAGAAAGAAAGAAAGAAAGAAAAGAAAGAGTTGAACCAAACCTTTGAACAAGTGGACTTACCAGATGTCAGCAGAACGTTCCCCAACAGAGAATACACAATCTTCTTAAAATCACATGCAATTTTCTCCAAAATAGACCACATACTAGTCTAAAAGTCTGCTTAAATAAATACAAAAAAGCCAAAATCACCCCATGTAGACTATTAGATCATCACAAACTGAACTAGAAATCAATCACAAAAGAAAACAGAAGTTTTACAAACACCTGGACATTAAATACCACACTTCTGACTACTCAGTGGATCACAGAAGAAATTACACACTTCCTAGAGTCAACTGATAATTCCAGTTCAACATACCAAAACCTGTGAGATACCATGAAAGCAATCCTGAGAGGACGGTTTATTGCTATGAATGCTAGCTTTAGAAAAACAGAGTGAGCTCAAATTACCTAATAAGACACTTCATGATACTAGAAAAACAGGAATACTCCAAACACAAACCAAGTACTACAATAAGGAAATCATAAAGATCAGAATAGAAATTAATGAAGTTGAGACTAAAAAAATACAAAGAATAAATGAATCAAAGCGCTGGTTCTGTGAAAGGATAAACAAAACAGAAAAACCCTTTGCCAAACTTACCAAAAGAAAGAAAAAACGCACATCAATGCAATTAGAAATGAAAAAGACAAAATCACAATGAATACTACCAAAATCCAGAAGACCATTAGTAACTCCTGTGAAAGACTGTACTCCAACAAATAGAAGAATCTTGAAAAAACGGACAGATTGTTAGACACGTGAATTACCACACTGAACCAATAAAAACTGAACCATCCAATAACAAGCAATAAAATTGAGGCATTATAAAAAAAAAATACATACTAAGGAAAGCCCAATGAATTTACTGGTGAATTCCAGAAGAACTTCAGGAAAAATATACCACCAGCACTGCTCAAACTCTTCATTGAAACTGAAGGGGAAGAATACTTCCAAACTCATCCCTGGAATCTATCATTACTCTGATTCTAAAACCAGACAAGACTCCAACTAAAAAAGAAATCTATAAGCTAATTTCTTTAAAGAACATAGATACAAAAGTTCTCAGCAAGGTACCAGCAAACAGAATGCAACAAATCATCAAAAAGTTCATACATCATGACCAAATAGGTTTCATTGTAGAAAGAAAGGCTGATTCAATATATGCAAATCAATAAATGTAATACAGTTTATAAGCAGAAGCAAGGATGAAAATCACATCTCAAATGATGCCTTTGATGAAATCCACCATCCACTCATGACTCAAAAAAAAAAAAACCCTAAAGAAAATAGGTATAGAGGAAGCTTAATCTAATAAAAGCCATTTATGACATACTTACTGCCCACATCATATTAAATGGGAAAAACTGAAAGCTTTTTCTCCAACATCAAGAACAGCACGAGAATGTTCACTATCACCACTCCCGTATAACAGTAAAAAAAATAAAATAGTTAAGATGTGTTATATCCATGTACCAACTCCCAACAATGAATGTAATGATTATATACTGAAAACATGTACTAATAAAAATTTTAAAATTTTAAATAACAAGAAAACTCAAAAGGCAACAAGTTCTGGAAAAATATTGGTGGAAATGTAATTTAGAATAACCCCTATGAGGGAAAAGAAGGGAGGGGAGGGTTGAGGGGGGAGAACCAAGAGACACCATGTACAGGTACAAAACAAACATGTTAAATGTGATCAATATATGGACAATGTACCAATACATGTTCTTGGTTAAAAAATTTAAAAAAATAAAAATAAAAAAAAAGAAAATCAGTACAGAGATTCTTCAAAAATCTATAAATAGAAATTCCACTCAATCCAGCTATTCCTCTTCTGGGTTTCTTCCCAAAAGAGGTAAAAACATTATATTATACTGATACATACATATCCATATGTACAGCTGCATAATTCATAATAGCTAAATCTTGGAAGTGGCCTATGTACCCATCAGTAGAGGCACAGATAAAGAAATTGTGGTATTTATACACAATAGAGTATTACTCAGTCATAAAGAAGGCTAAATTTGAGTCATTTGCAGAAAAATGGGTGCACCTTAACACCATATTGCTAAGTGAAATAAATCAGACACAGGAGGTAAACATTGCCTGTTTTCTTTTCTATGAGAAACCCAATGTAAATATAGTTTAAAGAAGAAAAATAAAAGACAGATGATAGGAAATAGGGAGGAAGACCTTTTGCAAATGTGAAGGGGATCTAGGGATGGAGGGAGAGGGAAAGAATGAGAAGGGAAGGGGAAGTAAAAAAGATTAAGATGTAACACGTACATATACCAATTCTCTACAATGAATGTATTCATTATGTACCATAAATATGTGCTAATAAAAAATAATCGAAAAGAACATAAATTCAAGCACTAGGGTCCTACAGATCCATGGAAAGAGTTTGCATTTTATTCTGCCTATAATGAGAAGTTACTGAGATACTGGAGTGTGTAAAGGAAGAAATTATATCATCTAACTTATACTTGGAAAAACAGGATACAAGATTATAATACAAAAAGTGGATACAAGGTTGTAGAGGGTCTGAATGGGAGACGATTTGCTAGACTTGGATTTTAACAATAAAGATGGTGAGAGAGGATTGGTGGGAATTCAATTATTTAGGCAGAACTAACAGGACTTTCTAAAAAGTTGAATTTTGGGTATTAAGAAAAGAAGCCAGTTCAAAGTGACAGCTAGGTTTTTTGACAACGGGTTACTTATTGTGCTAGGGAAGTTTGGGAGAGGAGTAAGAGTTATTTAGGACATGTTAAATTTGAGATGCCACCAAGACATCCAAGAGGATGTCATACTCAATCATATGTACAAGGTGAATCTGAGGCCAAAGATGTATGGGAATCATAGAAATTAAAGAAAGTATTTCAGGAAGGAAAAAGGATCAAATGTGTCGAATACTGCTGAGAGACTGAGTAAAATTGAGGCTAAAACTGACCATTGAATTCAGCAACGTGGAGACTGCTGATGATCTTGACAGGAGATAACTGTAGAGTGATAGGAACAGAAGGAAGAAATGGAAGATAAAAGTAGAGAGGGCATCAGCGATTGAGGTTCTAAGCCCCCGAGTGGGCCCTCTGCAGAGGTCAGAGTCACCTGCCACTAGCCTTACTGGACAGGGAAAACAGCTGGAAGGTAATGGGGAACTAGACGGCATCGAGGATTGGGGTAAAGTTCTGGGTTGTTTCTGGCAGTTCCTCCATTCTGCCCCCAAACTTTACCACCATCCATCGTACACTTACCCTTCCCAGACCCCACGCTTAACTCTGTGTATGAGAAACCTTCCCAGTACTCTGCAGTAACATAGGAGACACAAAAAGTGACAGAAACCAGGTCCTCTGCCCCACGAGCCCTAGATAACAAGACAATCAATGTCCTCACTAGAACACTAAAACGCAAACCAACGTGACTAAGTTATGTTTCAAGAATCTGCCAGGAGCATCTACATTTAAGAGAGAGCCAAGATTCCATACACAGGAATGAATTTCTCCGCGGTAGAGTCTAGGCATGAGGGAAGAAGACCCTCAGAACACCTATGACTGAGGAGACCCTGCATGACAGGCAGGCAACAGCTCCCGAGAGAGGGAGACAGGCATGAGGAGAAGGGGAAGGACGCAGTCTGGCCGTGAGAGATGAGCCTGAGGCACTGGAGACTCAGAATTATCTGGCCCATGACACTACTTCCGCTTAGGGTTACCCAGGGAAACCCCAAGAGTCGGGCCCTCCCCAGTCCCCAGGGGATGGAGGCACTATACCAGCCAGAGAATTATTGTGGGCACCACAGAGCCTGGGACTCCCAGGGAGGCAGGAGAGAAACAGCAGAGCCTCACCCATGCCCAGCACCCGTTGCCCTGGCTGGGTCTCCATTTCCATCCCCACGCACACACACACCCTGGGTAAGTGTGCCGCACGGTGCTGTGCAGCCTCGGCCTTTAAATGCTTGGAGCACTGGTTCCTTCTCCCTAGAAAGGCTAGACCCTTCCTGGGACATGAAGGGAAGAGCAGAGAGCAAATCACGGCCCACTCAGGGCTGATAGCCTGTCTGTGTGTAGGGAGCTGGCCCCAGTCCCTGGCATGGGAGGAAACAGTCCAGAAGAGGATTCCCAAATCCCTACCATTTCATTTGTATGAGTCTGATGCCACCAGACTTACGGGGCAGGGAAAAGGACTGGGAAGGAGCTAGGGAATGATGGACAATTTCTGCAAGATAAAATTGCACGTAATAGAGCAAGATGTGTGTGTGTGTACCCAGACTATGCAAACCCTTGATGTGTAGGGTGAGTAGATATGCCATGTGGTAAGTGTGGTGATTGTGTGATACTTGTATTTGTAGTGTGTCTAAGTGGACGGAGGGGGCAGGTGAGACAGTGTGTAGTGCATGCAGGTCTGTGGGTTTGGATACGGCATGTTAATCAGGTGGACACCATAGCCTCCCTGGCTCTTTACGATCATCGTCTCTCAGGTTCCTGTTAATGGCCCCTTTCTCAGAGCCAGAGACTGAGCTGCATGCAGCCTCCTTTGCTACCCTATGACCTCCCCGACGCACGCGCGCACACACACACGCGCGCACACACACACATACACACACACACACACACGAGCCGTACACAGCTTCACAGCTTCTATTAATACTTTAGGGGAAAAAACAAAGGAGAGCAGTCGGCCATGCTCCCAGGCCTTCGGACTCCACGAAGACTGCTCTCACCTTGTTTTCCACAGTCCCTGCTTGGTTGCAGCATCCTAATTGCTTTGCGCACAAGATGCCAAGCCCACCCCTGCAGAGCTGCTTTCTACTCCATTCACCCTCTAGGGTCCTCACCTTTGGCATTCAGGGATCACAGAAATCCCATCTAGCAACCAACCAGCCGCACCTCTGCCAGTTAACCACAGTTCATCTATCACTCCATCCACATACCTATTAGCTAATTAATTCATCTATCTATCTGTCTCACGAATGCTTATTGAAAGTACAGGGATTGTTTCTCTGCCTGAATAAGTCATAGAGAAGTAGAAATGGAGAGTTGTTGAATGAGTACACGACATGTTTTAGTTTTGCAACTCGAAAATGTTCTGGAGATCTGTTGCACAATCATGTGACTGTACTTAACACTACTAAACTGTACACATTAAAATGATAAATTATATATTTTCACCATAATTAAAAATAAAATTCTGAAAGTAGAAGAGGGACTATCAGAGAAGGGAAAGGGGGCCATCGAGGAAGGGGAAGTAGAAGAGGAAAAGAAAAGATAGAAGGGAAAGTAGACAGCATGATATATGCATGTAGGGAAATGTCACAGTGAAATGTATTAATGTGTACAATTAATGTACATTAATAATTAAAATTTTGAAACCTATAAGAGTGACAACAGTCAATTAATTATGATAAATATATTTATGTTTACTATGCACATAGAAATTTACTTCATATTAGAATAAATTAATAAATAAATATAAACTTTTTTAAAACACCTGAATGTGATTGCACCTGTCTAATCCCAGCACTCTAGGAGATTGAGGAAGGAGAACTGAAAATTCAAGCCCACTGGGTGTGGTGGTGCACACCTGTAATCCCAACACTCGGGAGGCTGAGGCAGGAGGATCGCCATGAGTTCAAGGTCAGTCTGAGCTACATAATGAGTTCAAGGCCAGCCTGAACTAAACAGTGAGACCCTGTTTTAAAAAAAAAAGAGGAGTTGGTGTTTTAGCTCAGTGTAGAGTGCTTGCCTAGCAAGCACAAGCCCCTGAGTTCAATCCCCAACAACCAAAATGAGAGAGAGAGAGAGAGAGAGAGAAGGAGGAAGGAAGGAAGAATATTCAGGCCCACCTTGAGCAACTTAGAGACTTAGCAAGACCTTGTCTGAAAATCAAAAAAAAAAAGAAGAAGAAGAAAAAGAAAAGAAATGTAAAAGGGTGGAAATGTAGTTCAGTGTGAAGGTCCTGGGTTCAACCCACAGTATCAAAAAAAAAAAAAAAAATCTTCATCCCTTGTCTGCAACCCCATAGGGAGTTATTCTCATTCTTCTCTGTGCCTCAACGGGAAGCTTCGAAAAGGATAACAAGGGCTTCAGTGCTAATGTCTCTGTGAAGGTTTTTTTCCACTGTGTTAGGACATTTAAGAAATAAGAGACGTTGAAGAAGGAAATGAACAGAGTTAAAGGAAACAAAGAGGGACTCTGAGATCATGGAAGGAAAGAGGGAAGGACACAGGAGAACTTGCTTCTCCACACCCGCAGAGGGTATCTTGAGGTGAGGTGTAATCAGAGGACCGAAGCTCACAGTTCAGCAAAGGTGAGGTGAGAATGAGGGGCGGCCTTGTGAGGACAGACAGGACCAGGAGAAACCCAGCTTTACTCCAGGAAGGAAGACTGAGATGCCACACGTGCATCCAGTAAGGAACCCAAAAATATGCGCGCTACAAGACCTGTAATAATGTCCAGACCCCGAGCCCATAATTACACTCCTAGAAACGTATACTAAAGAAATATGTTGACAGCGGCAAATGAAGACACGCACACTGTCCGCATCATTACCTACAATACCAAAAAAGGAACATCTTAAATGACAATAGCATGAGAAGTGTTTTTTAAATGTTAATGGGGAAATTCAGTGGATTACTACAAGAACTTTTTTTAAAAAGGATCATTCAGAATACTATGTGGTCTCACGACAAAAGTTTACAGCAAACATTACAAAAGGATAGAAGACAAAATACTACACGAACTATTCTTACACTTGTGTAAAATGGGTTTGCAGCGGGACAAAGACTTGATGGCAGTACAATAAAGAAAAGAACTTAACTAAGGTGATAGAATCAGAAATGACTTTATTCCAAATATTTAAGTATTGTGAATTGAAAAAATTACCTCTAAAATTTTGCAAACGGCCAATCTTGTCCGTGTTATCTAAGTGATGCAGGCATGTGGAGGATTACTGAGCAGTGGATTCAGATATTGCTGTCTAAATTCATTGGTCCATCTCCCAAAAGTACAGAGTGAGGCTATTGGCTTCACTGGAGATGTAGTAGGTATGGTGGTTGAGACCTCAGGCTTAAAGATAAAATTCTGGCTTTGCTACTCACTAACTATCTGATCTTTTACACATAAATTAAACTCTCAGTGGGAGTTTCCTGCAGTGACAAAAATAATAATTATCACTAGCGTTGTTATAAATATAAAGGTCAGTAAAGATACAGCACAGTTCCCACAATAGCAATCACTAAATGTAAACGAGATTGGTTTTAGGGAAAACATATGGTGATAGAACACAGTAAGGGTGGGATAAAAGTTCTGCCAGCTCTTCAATATTTGCAAATGGTACCTTTATCCCATGAGCAATGGGATAAGGGTTTAAGGGTCTTTTCACTGAATATGCACAGAAAGTTTAAGGGTCTTTTCACTGAATATGCACAGAGCTGGACTAACCCCCAGTGTGGAGTGAATGTGGGGATAAAAGCTTGGCAAATCCTGGGAACCAGGACCTTTGAAAGGGTAAGTTTCCTGTCTTTATCTACATCGTTGCCTGACTTTAGGCAGATCACTTTAATCTTTGTTCATGAGTTTCCCCGTTTATATAACCCAGTTAATTCATTAACTGATTCACCCTATAAATATTTAGGGAAGATTCAGCATGGCCTAGTACCATGCTAGTTTTTCTGCTAATTAAACTTACCTGTAAGATACTTGCTAATTTAGTAGTTAAGTGTACAATGCTCGAATTACACCTGGATAGGAGCCCAAACTCTCACTTCGTAGGTGTTTAACTCGGAGAAATTTACTTACACTGTATGGGCTTCCATTTCCTCCTCTGTGAAATGGTGAAACTAATGATTTCTGCGTCTAGTGTGATTGTGAAGACGCGATGATTTAAAGAGTGTTAAATCCATATCATAGTGCCTGGCAAGGACCAGGAACTTGGGAAACATCAGCAGCTGCCAAAACAGACAACCCTGCTCCCACCTCCCCACCTTGCCCCTCATGATGGCACAGTGAAGACTTTACACTGAGAAGTGCCGGGACGGAAGTACAACAATGTCTCAGGAGGGCAGAGATAAAGGTACCTTTTGCAAATATTGAAGAGCTGTCTGGTGCAAGAGGAATTAGAAATTCTACAAACTACTATACGTTTAGTCAAGACCGATATAAGGAAGATTTTTCAACAAGGAGAGAAAGCCAAAGCTAGAAGGGAGTTGAGTAGGTAGCAAGTTCCCCCACTACTGCAGCTGTTCAAATACACACTGCATAGCATCCTTTCGAATGCTATCGATAAACTGTGAGCATTGTGACATGGAAATATACTGCCCAAGTGGCACTAAATGTCACTTCCAGTCCTGAATGCCATGGACAATTCTTTTTGAGCATGAGGAACAGAAGAAACAAAAACTGCCATGAGGTGGTGGAACTTGAGCTGAGCCTCAAAGGATAAGTTGGATTTTAATAGAAAGAGAGAGGCCTGAGAGAGCAGGGTGTGCCGAGACAGTGCGGCTGGTGTGGTCAATCACAAGGGCCTAGTTAAGAGGAGAGAAAGGAATCGGGCAGGTGCCATAATCCCAAAGCGTGATGTAACTAGGCAGTCTTATCACAAATAGTCATGTCACTGTGTGACATTCTAAATCTTCAGCTCACCCTTGTGATCACTAGACACCAACCTGGGACCATCCCTCATGTGCCCTGATTTGTTTGGGGCTCCACATTCAGTTTGGAGAGTACAAAATGGTCAAGTCCACAGCAGCTACTCCAATCCCTCACTCTGGACAAAGACCCAAAGTACAGAGCTGTGTTCTTTCCATGCAGGAGCGAAACCTCAGAAACAAGACCACGGTATGGGGCACAGTGGGAAGTGCACGGGATTGGGAGCTAAGGGACTCAGGTTCAGTCCCAGTCCTGTCACTCTTTGGGTATCAGCTCAAGCAAGTTGTTTAATCTCTGAGACCCCTGGCTCATCCAGAAAGTGAAGGTATTAATTCTCACTTGATTTTGAGAGGCACTGTATGGAAAATGCTTTACCAAATTACAGAAATACCGCTCGTTTCTAAATAACTTCTTTTTCTTGGTTGTGCCATAGCTTCTGGCCTGGGGAGATGGCTGAGAAAAACCACACTATGCTGTCTGAATTCCTCCTGCTGGGATTCTCTGACCTCAGGACCCTGCAGGGTCCCTTGTTCTGGGTGGTACTTCTGGTCTACTTGGTCACCTTGCTGGGTAATTCGCTGATCATCATCCTCACACACGCCAGCCCCACACTGCATTCCCCCATGTACTTCTTCCTGCGCCATCTCTCCATTGTGGAAATTCTCTATACCACCACCATCGTGCCCAGGACCCTGGCAGACCTGACCTCACCATATCCCAGGGCCATCTCCTTCCAGGGCTGTGTAGCCCAGATGTATGTCTTCATTGTCCTGGGCATCTCAGAATGCTGTTTGCTCACAGCCATGGCCTATGACCGTTATGCAGCCATCTGTCGGCCCCTACACTACTCTACCCTCATGAGCCAACAGGCCTGTCTGGCCATGGTGACCACCTCCTGGCTCATGGGCATCATCACAGCCACCACTCATTCCTCCCTCATCTTCACTCTGCCTTATCCCAGCCACCCAGTCATCCCACACTTCCTCTGTGACATCCTGCCAGTACTGAGGTTGGCAAGTGCTGGAAAGCACAGGAGCGAAATCTCCGTGATGACAGCCACCGTGGTCTTTATAATGATCCCCTTCTTGCTGATCGTTATCTCCTATGCCTGTATTCTGGGTACCATCCTGGCTATGGCTTCAACCCAGAGCCGCCAAAAAGTCTTCTCTACTTGCTCCTCCCACCTGCTTGTGGTCTCCCTCTTCTTTGGAACAGCCACCATCACCTATATCCAGCCCCAGGCAGGATCCTCTGTCACCAGAAATCGAATGCTCAGTCTCTTCTACACGGTCATCACACCCATGCTGAACCCCATCATCTACACCCTTCGAAACAAGGAGGTGACAGCAGCCCTGCGACACATGATGAAGAGACAGATCCCTTCACGCTGAAGAGATGCGAGGGATGTTTACTGCTTCGCTGACTGCTCCTCCTCTCGGCTGTCAGGTGCGAGACTTTAAAGCCGGACTAACAGAAACCATGAAGCAAAGAAATGATGCCACCAGATAGAGGCTGCTGGTTAGAAAAAAGATTATATCTTCTCTCTTATCGTATACTGCACACTTGCTGTCAGGGCATGAGTTGTTAGTACAAGGTAGAACAGAAGATTTTGCTGCCTTGAAAGACAATTAGCATCCTCCAGGTTTCTCTGGGTCCTTGGATAAAGGGATTGCCAAAATACACCAGTATCAGTCTGTGAACTTAATACCCAACTAAATGGCCACCCAGAGGCCATGGCGGAGTTCACCTGGCCCTTTGGTTGCCTCTTCTTTCATACGTGTGTCTTAGTCTACATGGTGGTACATTTGTCCTACTTTCAGCCTTCAGGAGGAGACTAACACTTAGCCTTAGCCTGAGGGTTCTAGACATAAGATTTGCTCCTAAGGAAGACACCAGCACAAAAGGGAAAGTGGTTAGGTCGTATCAAAGACAGGGGTTAAATATCAGGAAAAACTTGGAGCCAGGAGGTCCTATGACACATGCCCAAGAAACACAATGGAGTCCTGTACCACGGATGCCTTTGATGAGAGAGCTGGTCAGGGATTCCAGATATCCACTGACCTGAGAGGCAAGATCCAGAGCTGAAGTCAACTAGGGAAGCAGAAGTGAAGATCATGGCAGAGCACTCTGCAGGTTGGTGTATTGATGCACCTGCCTCGGTGCCTCCTGGCAAGCCACAGACAGACGTTCCCACTGCCCTTTCCCTGGATGTCCTTCCTAAGAGAAGGCAGGAAAAGGCTGATGTGAAGGGACGGATCATTCCCGGCACTGCCTCCCTGGGCCCTCGGCCATTCGCACACCTTCACCACCTCCACGTCCTCCACACAAGAGCCTTCAGTAGTTGCAGCTCTCGGTGAAGAGCCACAACCGCCAACATTTCATCACTGACACGAGCTGCTGAGGAAGCATTGAGAGCCTCGTCTTCCCTCCCGCCGCCTCCTCTTGAAGCTAACCTTATCCTGCACAGACGCGGCTCTTGTGCGGAGGACTTGTTCAACCACAAGAATTCGTGCTTTCCTCTGTAGCCACCTTCTGCCCCCTTCTCCACTCACGTCCCACAGGACTTCTTCTCACAAGCTGTTCTAACAGAAAGACCCCATATGCGTTTACCCAACATGTCCACCTGGCAAACTGCTGTTCACCCTTCAAGACTCAGCTCAAGGGACTCCAGGAAATTTTTCTGAGACACACTTCATGGCTCCCCTCTTTATGCTACTACCATTATATACCTTTTTACAATGAATTATAACTATTTTTTTCATATCTTTATCTATTTCTAAGCTGATGGTAACCTGAGCACAAGAAAAGAGGACTAATTCCCTGTCACTCCCTAACAAGCTTGATGAATGTGATCGAATGACTTAGGAATGATAACACTCATGTAGTCGTTTGATAAATTCTGAAGTGTTATATAAAATTTCATTTATTGGCTGGGGATTTAGCTCAGTGGTTAGAGTGCTTGCCTTGCAAGCACAAGGCCCTGAGTTCGATCCCCAGTGCCAAAAAAACAAAAAAAAATTTTTCATTTATTAAACTACTTAAACTTCATGTTCTAATTGACTCTCAGAGATGTTTAAAAATATCAGTTCACACTGAGGCCTCCAAAATCATTAAGCCTGCTTCCCTTGAAATAATCCACATGGATCTTCTTCCTTGGCTTCCCCAACCCTTGATTTCTGACACCATCCGTAAATGGCAACAATCTGTCCGCCTGAACAAGAGGAAGTCCCTGACCTCACTGGGTCATCAGCCTGCTGCCCTGCGCCTTGGCCAGCACCCAGACTGCGGGAGGCCCTGAGGACATCCTTCCCAGGCCCTGGAGGAGAGCAGACACTGCACATTCACGGTGGCCACTCAGAATTGACTCTCTTTCAATGTTTGCTGAATTCTCTCACTTTAGAAGGAATAGGAAGAGAAAGACTGGCTCCCGCTTTATCCCTAAGAAGGCTTTCCAGCCTCTCAGGCATGTGATCTCCGACAAACAATTCGATGCCCCAGTGCCTAACTGGGAGCGAGTAGCTGGTACCCACGAGAGGCAAAGGGCTGCGCACAGTCCCTCTCGGCCAGCGGCAAAGATGGCTCAAGGGCCTAGATATGGCATCTGGGCAAAAGCCAGCAAGAATGGTTTCCTCAACTGATCAGGTTGTGTTTGGTAACTAGCGCTCGAGGCTCGGCCTCTGGCATAGTTCCCAACCCTCCCCACAGCTCTATGGACTGCTCTGTGCTTGGTTGATCAATTATTTTTTGCATTATCCTTCAGTCAGTCAAGAACCTTTGACTTATATCATAGGTGATTTTAACCTATCACAGGGGAATTTTAACCTTGCTGTACTGGGAATGAAATTGTCTGGGCCCTGCTTGGAGAGATTAACTGCAGGGAACTTGGGAACAAGTAACATTTTCAGACAAACAGAGTCTGGGAGCCCAGGGTTGCAAAACACTTGCATATTCAGTTAATGACTTGGCCCTGTGCTCGTAAGGTTCCTAATACGTGTTGAGACAGGGGAATGAAGTGGAGAGAAAACAAAAGCACTGAAACATGTAATGAGATCAGTCATAAAGATACAGCCTGTCACAGCGGCCTCCCCTGTAATCCCAGCTGTTTGGGAGGCTCAGGTTGGAACACCACAAGTTGAAGGCTAGTCTGAGCAATTTAAGAGAGACTCCGTCTCAAAAGAAAAAACAGAAATGCCTGCCGATGTAGCTCAGTGGTATGGCACTCCTGAGTCCAATTCCCAGTCCGCACGGACAAAACAAAACAAAAACCGGTCTTGATGTGTATTTGAAGGTTAATGATTCATAAGGGTGAGGAGTGTTCCTGGAAGAAGTAGCTCAATAGGGTACTTTCATGCTTCCTCAAATCATGCACATGTAGAAAGTGCTAACTTTGAATGGTACGACAAAAGAAACTAGAGGGATTTGGAAGTGTTTACATAGGGCTTGACACAAAAACAAAAAAACAAAAAAAATTCCTTTCATTCTTTATACAGGTATTTACAAAGAAAATTTAAAATACAATAACATAAATGTCTTTAGTAATTTTATGTAAAACTACCAAACACATCTTGCTTCAGTGAAGATAATTTTTACATTAGATATTGCACTTGAAAAATGGCTAGGCACCTTCTGATTTTTCAGTGTACTGATAGCAATCGCCAAAGCAAACTACTCATGGAATTTAAGCGATAAAAAATGTAAAACTTTAACTCACCTAGCATTTTCCATAGTTGACATTATATTACATAAATAATCCACTATCTCTTCGTTCTTTTTTCAAAAAAATGGTAACATTGAAAATTCTTGTATTAGGATCATGAGACTAGAAAATTAAGTCATTTTTCAGAAAAATGTAGGAGGTTGCAAATAAATATAAACGAGAGCAAAAAAGAAAAGTTTTGCATGAATGAAAAAACATTTCATACTGATTCATATTTTTCAATGACACATATTTCAAACTACAGCACTATTGGAGCTCTAATGTACACAATGTATGTGCATTTATAGCAGACACCCTACAGTCAGCTTAAATAGATTGAGGGAATAATATCTCGGCAGAAAATGGACAGAAGTGGTCCATGTACGTGTAGTACACTTAGAAACAATGGCGCTAAAGGAGTCATTTCCTTCCACCCATCCAGTTCTAAACATCACCCTGTGGTCATTCCTGTTCCCACTGTCCTAAAAGAGGTAAAAAATAAAGTAATAAGAGCCAGGAAGATCTCTGATGCTCTAGGTGAGAACACATGCATGTTGGATCAGTTTGACCTTCGGTTGCTTTCACTCTACTCCCACCTCATCGAGTGTTCATAAATACGCACATGTCATCAATATAATTACAATCACAGTGAATTCTGGGACAAGCATGCATGTCGAGAGCCCCTAAGATGACTCGACACCCTGTCAATCGTTCCTATCTATCGCGCCTAGACATTCAGGAGAAGGCACCTACGCTGCAGTGCGCATCCTTTGAATTCCCAGAGCCTCATTTATCCTGATGTTTCCATGTGCTATGACCTTTGTGTGGCGCTTTTACTTTTCTGTCACCCTGGCACCTTTTTTCTATGTGTACTGTCTCTTTTGTCAAGCACACCTTCTCGTGCATGATCTTCCATAAATGTAGCTGCTTGCCGCTTGCTGCTGGGCAGCAATTCTTTGCTCGTCATACACGAGAGCCTGGACTGTATCAAACCATTCCATGGTCACACACAGGAAAAGTTCGGAATCACCAGGGAGAGGTGAGCCATCAAGAACTGCAAAACCTGCCCATTCTCCACCCCCTGAGGGCCACATCCTGAGCTTGCTGTGTTTCTTGGGCTTAGAGTGCCCGAAATTCACAGTGGGCAGCAAAGCACTCAGATACGGCAGCGTACAAAGCCAAACAGTAGGTATGTCTCATTTGCCCACCAGGGTACATCACCAAAATTCATTCCACTGTGGCTTCCTCCTGAGGAACTCCAGGCAAAGTCATTTATGTTCAGGCAAAGCCATGTATGTCCAAATGCAAAAGGCCTGATGGCTCTGTCCATCCCAAGACCCACACGTGCTGCACATAGAAGCTGAGAAGGTCACTGTCTTACAGAGCACTTCCAATCTATGTGGCCCACCAGTGTGCTGGGTTGCACAATTCGGGAATCTCGAGATTAATATATTCATTCAGAAAGTTCCATGCCAACCTGTGTGCCACAAATGTGATTACAAAGAAAAACAAAACAAAATCTAATGGGCATACAAGCCAAATAACAGGCAACTCCAATTTTACAGTATTTTATGTAAGCTGCACAAAAGATAACAGCAGGACAGTATATCAAGGAGCACAAAGGAGAAGCCCCCTAAACCAGGCCGAGGGAGATGGGGACTTTCCAAGGAGGAGAGGGACTCTCAGCTGCAATCTAAATACCAGTAATAAATTATTTAGGAAAGAAGAAAAATGTTAATAAATCTAAACACATTAATATTTCAAGAGTTTATTTGAGCATTCAATAATTCATAAATCGGTCAGTACAGGACTGCAAGGATTTTAGTACTCCACTGAGTAGGGCACAAGAGGAAACTAATAAAATAACAAGACAGCAAAGCACAGCTGATTCGTTAGAGTGGCAAGTCCCTAGCAAGAGGGGGCTGTAGTTTTAGATTGCTAGTTGAAATGCTAATGCCACCCAATCTAATGGCTCCCCAATTAATTTCTTTAACAAAGAGGAATGGGATATGCCAAGGTCCATAGGTGAGCCAAGCATAGCACACTCCAGGAACTTCGACAATGTGAAACAACTAAGTATACAGTGAATAGGGAAAGTGATGTAAGGAGAAAGGCATATACAGTACCAAAATCTGATATGGCTTAAAAAGATCCAAACAACCATGGGTATTAGTCCATTTTCCATTGCTATAGCAAAATACCAGAGGCTTAGAAGCTTATAAAGGAAAGTTGTTTTTTAGTCCACAGTTTTAGAGGCTGAAAATCCAAGGTCAGGCACCCCATCAACTAGGCCTACAGTGAGGGTGCTCATAGCTACAGAAAATCATGGGAGAGGGCATCGGCATGAGGATGTGTGAAAGGGAGAGATCACTAGGAGAGGAGGGAAGTCACAAGGCAGAGAAGGGTCAGTCTTGCTCTTTATCACAACCATTTCAAGAGGACTAACTCGGGGCCTACAAGTGCTACTCCAACCCTTTCCATGGACAGAACTCCCAGTGAACTAATGACTTTGAAATGGGCACCACTTACCAACTTGACCACACTTAGGACCACACATCCAAAACAAAAACTTTTGGACAGAATACTCAAACCATGTCACCATGTATCTTTCCCTATGTGCGCTGCACCAATGAGGAAATAAATACTACCGTTAGACAGGAAGCAAAACAGCTCTATTACTAATAAACCTGAATTGGAGAATGTGACTGGCAGATGCTCAGTCTCGGTGGCCCTGGAGACTGTGGTAAATCCAAAAGATGAATCATGGATTTAGGAGCCAATTCGCACACTCTGGACAAAGAAATCATATCTATTAGTGACTCTGCTCTTGGGCTGTGTGTTAGTGAGCTTTGTTTAACTGTGGCAAAATATCTAAGCTTCTAACTTAATAAGAAATATGCTTCATTTTACTCAGTTTTGGACTTCACATCTGAGGTCAAATGTCCTTCTGGTGTGAGTGTCTGCTGAGGACAGTAGGTGGCAATGGTGGTAGTACATGTTGAAGCATCCAGTCACATCTCAAGTCAGGAAGCTGAGTCTAAGAGCCACGCAGTCCCTTCAAAGGCATTTCTCCAGTGACCTCCTGTGCACAGCACCTCCCAACACCAGCAGTCTGGAGATGAAGCTTTTTTTATGCTCTTTTGGGGGACACTCATCCAAAACACCAAACGCAGATAGGATCCTGCATGTACTAGACAGTCGACCTCTAGCCGACAGGTGAATATAGACAACTATCCATAACAACACAAACTGGACGGAGTTTGATCTACTGGCCCAATATGATTTGTACCCAATAATGCATCATCAGCAATGAGAAGTGGAAAATTTAGCTGGGCCCCAAGCGTGCCCTACAGACACAAAGATGTTACATACAACTCCTTCCCCAGCAAACCACCCCAAGTTCACTCTTACCGGCCCTGTAAATAGAATGTCATAAGGGCAAGAAAGGACGCTGGCCATGAACTTAGCAATAGGAGCTTCTCTCAGTGGGCTAACAAAGTCGCATCCACTGCAGGGAACCCAACTTGCCATTCACTTTGGTTTCATGATTACAACAGTGAGGGACACAAAGTCTACCAACTTCTACAGAAGCCAACAGAGCAAAGTTACTGACTTACCTGAACTCTGAGGGCAAGACATGGGCCTGCAACCCTAGCTAGTCCTAGTGGATTCCTGGATCAGGTAAAATGGATGAAAACAAGTAGGGAAAAGTTCAAAGGTCATGTTGATGACAAAAGGGTTGGATCCTTCGGCTCACCAGAACCAGCACACGCAGATCATCAGAGATGTCTCCAGTAGCGTCCTCAAAAGACACTCCTGCGGTTGCCTTTCAGGCCTCTCCCCTGCCGTTGGTTTCCAGCATTTCCTAAGCCCAGTTCTCTGTGCTTGTCTAAGCTCATCTCCAAAGAGCTTCCAGATTCAGTTTTCATCCGGCATTTCTCCTCTCCCA